>JADNYV010000442.1:0-28274 GCA_015501055.1 Mucidula mucida
AGATGGAGAATTTTACGAAGTTGTGAGTCCAACCCGTTCCCAGTCAGTGACTCAGCCAAGGGAAGCATTGTACGGATGAAAGCAGGAACACCGTATGAAGCGTTTATACCGACTAGCGTGATGGATTTGAATTCAAGAAGTGTTTACCTGGGTAAGTACTGGGCTGGTGATATCCCATCCATTGCACTGCTAGCATCCACCGTAACGGTACGGCGCACATCCCTACATGTACAGCCTCTTCAGGACTTGCTCCTCTGGCGCCATGCTGGTACACTCCTCATTCCTCGCGTGTATTTAATTGATTTTGAGATTGCTGTCTCGTTTTCTGCAGAGTCGCCTCCAAAAGGCAGGTCTGTTTCTAGGTACTACTTTGGCAATGACTTCAAGCCAACGCCAACAGCTTCTCGCATGATGGCCTTTCAACCACTGCTTTCTCCGCATTTGCCTCACATCGTTTCAGCGCCTTCAAGCTTCAAGCCCTGCAGCGGATTCATATCAGATATCACCATACATCACGCCGCTACTCTGTTACTCCCATATATCAAGAATGCGCTTATGCGCGTGCCTCCTTCGGTTTTCCTGTGAGTGGCTTGTTGGATATGTGTTCTTTTTTGTGAAGCCGCCGGAGAGTGTGAGTATATTTGCTGTTGATTGGTTGCGACTCTATATGCACAGAGCCTTCCTTGACGATGTTGATACAACTAGAACCCCAAGGCAGGCAGGTGTACAAGATTTTCGGAGTCTCCGCGCACGGCCCGGTGGTCGTGATAAGGTCAGCCTTCGGATGTGTTGGAATGGTCGTACCGTTGGAGAAGGTAGATCATCAGTGAAGAATGTATTCTCAGAATGAATTCTTGAGCCTACCATACCAAATGCATCAGTCTTTCACTTGCTTCTCAGTCGTTACTCCTAAAGAAATTTGTATGGTTGCCATTTTCACAGTGCCCTTTCAGCGGCAAAAGATATCATATTTTCACAACCCGCTTGAACGCTTGAAAACAGCGTAAAATTAATCGTCTGTTGTCCAAAGGTTTCATTCCCTCAATCCTAGGGACACAGGGAGTGGACAGCTCAATGCCGTGATTGCCGAAGCATGCCCGGCATTGCGGCCGTGAGGACCCCGATTACCACTGTCAAATCCTCTATTATAATCGATAAATAATAGAAAAAAGCTGTTTTTGGAATGTCAGGCGCCAAAACGCATTGCCGGGACCCAGATGTTGATAGCGGGAACTCAAGTAGTTTGCTGCACTGATAATGGTCCAAGCTCAAGGACCAAGAGTATCACTTTGGATGCATGTATGTTGGTTGCGGCAAAGAATCTGAAGAAGCGTGGTGGTACTACCTTGTGCAATACACAGGCCAATGAGAGCTGACACGTCATCCGGCAAGTACCGCTCGAGGGTTCAAGTCTGAACAAGACGTTCCAACCATTTCCTGACATCGCCTCCGGCGCTTATGTAGCATATTTTTCAAGTATCAAATCAGCTCAATTAACATTGTTCTGAGTGTTGCAAGCCTCCACCATGGCCACGACACGCATGGCACTGTTTTTGTGGCTGTGCGTGTGGCCTTGGCAAGTTGTCATTGATCGTCGATCATTGGATTTGTGTCTCTTCTTCACCCATGTCGGCAACACATGGTGGCACCCCAAAGAGGAACCAACACCGCCCCATCCGTATGTATTGATCTCAGCAGTATGCTTGGTACCAGCCTAACTCGTCTTCTGTCTTATTATAGCACCCCAGGATGAACTGGACAAATACATCCGCTACTACTGGCATCTAGAACAGTCGGACAAGGACATCGCAAGTCATGTACTGGATCACTTCGAAGAAGGCATGTATGGCTGCAGGTAAGTTAAGTCCTGATTTCAAGCTTGGCACCCTTCTCATCTTCCAACTCCAGTGCCAAAAGAGTGAAGCGCATTCGCGAAACCCTAGGTCTCGATTCCGCCCGCAAACCCTCATATACTGCCGCCAATGTTGTCAATGTCTTTCAGGAAATCCGGAATACCTATCCCACTATGGGCGCTCGACAGATGGTGCATGAGTTTCGGCAGTCATACAATATAAAGGTAACCGAGTAAGTGCTTACAATCCTATCCTAGACTTCCTTGCTTTCTGAGTTCAGACAATAGAAAATATATCTTTCAGCTCATGAGGGAATACGAGCCTGAGGCCCTCAAAGCCCGAAGAGCCAAACACTTTAGGCGACGAGTCTACTACGGTGCTGGTGTCATGGAAGTCATCTCCATTGACCAGCACAATAAATGGAAGCGCTTTGGTCTATACCTTTACTGTGGTGTTGACCCGTTCTCTGGGCGTCTTCACTAGGTGAAGATCTGGTGGACTAATCGAAACCCGATTCTCATTGGTGGATATTATTTCGAGGCTGCTCGTTCTCAAGGTGGTGAGTCAGCGCAAACTATCTTCAGTAGGAAGATCTCAAGATCTCAATCGTATCTAGGTGTTCCTTTGAAGACGCAAGGCGATCCGGGCTCTGAGAATAATGTGCTCGCCAACGTTTATACAGAAATTCGCCAAAGATTAGACCCATTGCTTGAAGGCTATCTCCAGCACAAAATCTGTCACCGAAAGCAGAACATCAAGCCCGAGATCACCTGGTCCGTCATTCGACATGGCTTCACTCCCGGGTTCGAAGAACATCTGGACACCGGTGTAGATGCTGGCCTCTATAATTACGCAGATCCTATGCACCGGTACCTACTTGTGTTGCATTCGCCCATTGTTTAAGGGTCTCATTCATTTCATAGTCTTGTCTTTCGATGGCTGTCCATCCCTTGGCTGCAAGCCAAGCTTGATAAGTGGAGGACTAGCTTCAATAGTTGTCGCCGTCGCCACTCTAAACACAAGGTTCTTCCCCAGGAGATACCCGACCTTGTTCACTGGAAGCCTGGAAGGTATGGATATAAGGATTTCACCGTTCCAGTCTCCACGGCTTTGTTCGATGAGATGGAGGAGAAGTGGTGTCCTCGAAGTGACCCTGTGTTTGAACTTGTTCCTTAGCTGTTTGCAACACAGATCACAGATTACTACTGGAGGCTAGGCTCTCCCCCTGTCTCCATCCATACCTTCTGGGACATATACTCGCGTCTTCTCGCCCAATTCCAAGCAGTTCCCGACAATGATCTCCAGCTATACATTGATTCATTGGAGACTCACGAGGATGTTGCATTCATCAAGAACATTGAGAGGCTACCGGGTCAGAGAGATTGCCGTGACTGGGATCCACTTGTAGGGAATAGCGAGGACCGGCCTCCAGCAGTAGGCAAGGATCTGGAAGAAGAGCGCAGTTGCGCAAAGTTTGGCACCAGGTCTGGGCGCTGGACAAGAGGAGATTATTGCACTTTTCAAGGATGCGGAACAGTATCGCGGATACATTGATATTACAGACGAGGAGGAAGGATACATTGATGTTACGGACGCAATTGATGGCAAAGGAGCGGACAGGTGCAACGAGGTGGAGGTGGAATGGCTTGGTGGGGGCATGGCTGCAACGCAAATACCATGATCAGGCTTATGGGCAGCATTGTTATTGCGCCGGATGAGCTCGGTATCAGGTGCGGCAAGGCTGTGTTGTGGCGGGTTGAGAGGACGGTACTGCTTTGTATTTCGGTCTAATGAAGAGAGGGTTAGTAGGATAAGAAAGAGAAGGCTGAGCATCACGCACCTCAAACAACAGTAGTGTCTTTGCCGTTGTAGTGACGAATACATGGCTTACAGAAACGGTAAGACTAACCCGCACCGCGGATGTGACGGTAGGTGAGCTTTGTGCCCGCCGGATACTGCTTGGAGCCCTTGCATCGACCAGGATTCTCGCAAACAACAGGCAGATTAACGTCCTGCATGGTAATGGAGAACTGAATGTCCTCTCCGCTGCGCAAGGACATTGTCAAGATGAGAGAAGGAAGGAAGAAAGAGTGTTGAGCTGCGAAAGAAGATGGAACTGGGAAAAGAGCGAGCGATAAGGGGGCCACAGAGACGAGGAAGACACCTTAAATGGTGGGGAGGAGACGCGTCAAATAATGGGCAGACTGGGATGACACGATGACGTCTCAGCACAATAATTTTGCAGGGAAATAAACATACCGGTGCCTGCAGCGGTCTGGGGAGCCCGATATGAGATTTAAAATAAGAAGCCTGGAGAAGATGGCGATTATCACAAGTCTCCAAGGTGTTAGCGACTGACTAAGCCACGAGACTCAACCAGGTACCACAGCAAGAACTACGGAAGAAAGCGTTCGTAAGACTAGGCTAGGCCAGGTGTATAAACGAGATCGGAACTAAAGTACAATGATACTACACTACTGCTTATATACTAGTAAGTCTGTGTTTGAAACTCCTTGTCCATACACGTTTCCACTAGGGATGCTCCACGCCCTTGACCCAGTGTGGTATGCTACTAGTCTGTGAAACCATTAAATACGAGTGGTAACTGCATGTAAGTAATAATACTGAAACGACCATGTGTGCTACGAGTGTTGGTGGTGTGTATACAATAGGAAGTCCATGAGGTATCAGCATGTATGATGTCATCCATGTGTTGGACGTGTGTCCGACATGAGTACGGCTTCGGTAATGAAAGGGGTATGATCGGTGACGAAACAGATGATGAAACGGTCCGTTGGTTGATAAGACAAGGCCCCCGATAAGATATGATAAGATGTGAAAGTGTGAAAATATGGCGATTCATAACACAAGGCCCTAGTACTGGCACAATGAGATTTGAGACATGCACAGTCCGAGAAAAAGACGCGTCAGGAAAGCACCAGGTTTCAAGAAATAGAGTAGAGAGATGATCAGAATATACGGAGACTCAAGGACGGAGGGGTCTATTCGTGTATATTCATCGCGCTAGTGGCGGCAGGAACGAAGCAACACGACGTCACAGTCACATCTTCACATTTGCCGAGTACCGCCACGGCCCACCCTATCTTTCCACCGCCATGTTCCTGCCCACCTTCACCTTCACCGCCATGTTCCCGCCCGCCCTCACCCGTGGCTGTCGCTTATGTCTGACACGGACACCTTCTGGACCCTCTGTACGGCCGCCACTGGCGTCTCCATTCACGTAACTCGCTTGACCAGCTCCGGAGGATTCATGGAGGATGAAAATGCCGTGCATCTCAACATTATCTGACCAAATACTCTGCTGCTAGCTTATTGCCAGATTTTATTGCCAGATTATTGCACTTTACGGCCCTCCAGCTACTTGACAGTGCTTGCTCCGAACTACGGCCTTGACCTTGGACTGGCATCGCACTGACACCGCGCGCGCGCCAACCGATTACGCTAATGAGCACTGTCCAAGTTGTGTACCATAGCAAGGTAAGCTGCTCTTCGTTTGAGTCAGCAAGTGCGCCTCTGAGGTCTTGACAACACGTGTCTCTGTTGACTCCTTCTCTCTCCTCTCCTTGTCCTTACATCTAGGTATCTTATGTTTCTGTACTGCTTATTGGACTCTTGTATATGTAGACCTGTAACGATGACTATGCATCAATTGACATTCTTATGCTACGAATTATTGTGCGCCACAATTTGAACCACCTCGGCCTCCTTGCTGATGCGGCTGTATGTCCTATCTACCCTGAGATACTTAAGACTTAATGTCAGACCTAGTGTACGGGGTCCGCAGGGTTGTAACTGTCGGCAGACTTCGGCACAGGAGCTGTCCACTCCCTGTTTCCATACAATCCACCACCGAGAGGGCCGACGGATAGACGGGCGGTAAAAGGAAATAATGGTAGCCTTTCCAGGACGTGTGCCGTTTTGAATATTGTTACAAATTGTCTCGCTCAACGGTATGCTGTAAAGGGTGGGCGACGTGCCAACCATGATGATGCCAGGCATCACCTAAGAAACAAAATAGACTAAGTACGCAAGACTCAGAAAAAAAAATTGACGCGACTAACCCTGTTTGAGATTGGTTGTGATCCCGCCGAAATCCTATTCATGTTACTCTCCCTGAAGGCAGCCACGGCTTTGGCCACGAGCTGCGCCGTCACATTCTCGGGCTCCTCGTCCGCAAGATGCTTATCTTCCACGACAAGAAGGATGAGCATGTTATCAGCGCAATCGACTAGACTTATATCAGCCGTCGCGTATCTGGATTCGCCAGCGATGAGAAGTGAGGTTTCTTTTCGTCTGCGGAGCGTTCGCGTGTAGTATGGATACTCGAGCATATTGAGGAGCTTATAGCAATAATCATCGACTGCGGTCTCCTTGGCGTTTGGCTGCATGGCGAGATCCATCATAGTCATCAGCTGGACAGAAGAATTTTGACGCATATCGGCGGCCTCCAAGTTCTCGAGGAGCTCTGGATCTACATCTGGTTCGAGCAACTTCTTGACGCCGAAGAACTTCCGGGCCGTCTGTTTTTTGAAGCTGAATTTGAAGTGACGGAGATGAAATGCAGTCCAGTCACTTCCGGAAAGAGCGAGGCTGTTGGAGCGCTGCTTCTTTTTCGTGGCGAGCGTCCTAATAGTCACATCGGCTTTAGCGCTGCATGCGGGGTAACGTTGCTGACCGTGTGGCGCTGGTGAGATTAGCAGCTACAAGATTGAGTCACATTGCGGCTATTTTCGTGGATGGAGCTCACCACGCTTCAAAGGAAACAGTGACCGCCTAAGGGCGGGAATCATAGACAGTCCGCAAAAGATGTTCATGGTTGGCGTTTGAGCAAGTCGCGTAGAAGTCGCTATTGAAGCCGATGATGGCCAATCACATGTTTGAGATCAGCACTCTCTCTCACATGACCGTTGTTCTTACGCGCTTGAGCAAGGCCTCTCCACCTCGTCTCTTCGTCTCCACCGCATAGGAAAAGGAAAGACGAGATGCTAGAGTTTACGGAGCCAGGCTAGGAATAGTGTCACTCGAGACTCGACAACACCACAACTAGAGCCGCCCTCGCCAAACTGAATCTGCCCTGGAATTCTCTTACCGTAACGAGGCCGCACGGGAATAAGCATCGTCATTGTGCGCAAGTAACAATGACAACTACTCGGGCATTTCATCCATCATTGCTCTGAGAGCGTGTCAGACGTTTGGGTGCTCTGAACAGTGCCCTACTCCCTATGCTAGCGCTGGAGACTGTTGTATTCAATCTGAGTTCCTCCTTGTTCAGGCATTGCTTCTGTCACGGACCCGCACTTACGTTTTCCGACCCGCTACCATCTATCCCGACGCTCTATGACTCGTACCGGCACCACGGTTGTAGCCTATATACTTCTTTTATCTTCCCCATGGTGACTTCCCCATTAGATACAATCATAATTGCAGTATATAAACTACATACATTGGACTATATACTATGTGCAGTTCCTCTCAGTCCGTAGATCCAACACACCAGGCGCTTAGAAGTTGCAGAACGGTTCTGTCGGACATCTCTCTGTATGTGGATGGCTTGGCTATGTACAGTCTCTCAGCGAATGATGTAGAAGATTGAGTACTTTACAATGTCTGAATGATGCCTTTGATCTTCATTTGATTCGTGTACTGTAAAAAGGGCGATCAGCGCGGAATTCGGAGTGAGTACTTACCTACTGTCCGATTGGTGCTGCGTAGAGGCTTTGTTGACAATGCGGTACAAAACACACAAGGAGAAAAGACATAGTGCAAGGCCTTTCACATCTGATAAATGACGCGGTTGTTACCATGGTCAGCCAGACGGTTATACTTACTTATGCCTTGAGAAGGCGAATGATGTCAAGCGTTATTTCTCTGCACTTGTTATTTACTGGACAGAATGAGAAAAGGTCATATCCCCACAACCTTCTTGAATGCTTCATAACAGCTCAGAATCTGGCGTCGACTATCCAAAGGCTTCATCCCCTCACTCTTCCACCGATCGGGTCGCGGAACGGGGGGCTTACAGAATGTCACAGAGGTGACGTCTGGAGGATAAGTGCCATGTAGAATATGACTGGACAAGCTCTCAGTGATGGGGATCTTGAAAAAGATCGGTGTACTGCCGACCATGACGATTCCGGGCATGACCTAAAGAATAGCATTAAGAGATCAAGAACAGAAACCGATGCACCTAACCTTTCCCGACAACGGAGCTCGCCCAGCTGCCACCCTATTGGTGTTATTATTTGTGAACGCGGCTACGGCCATGACGACCAGTTGGGCTTGCGCATTAGCAGGCTCTTGATCCTCATTATTTTGAACATGGAGGAGGAGGATGTCGTTCTGGAAACGATCAATGATGGAGCAAGCAGTTCCGGCGTGCCTATATTCGCCACACATGACGAGATAGAAGTCATTCCGTGAACACTCCACCCGCTCTCGGTAGATATAGTCCATGACTCTGAAAAGTGCAATAGCAAAGTCAACGATAACAGATTTGTCAGTTTTAGGGCCCATGACTATGTCGAGTAGAGTGATGAGCTGCGCATGACGGTCTTCAGTCATATCCTCAGCATCACGTACATTGAGAAGCTCCGGATGGACTTCTGGTTGGGGCAACTTCTGGACGCCGAAGAATTTGAGGGCACTCTGTTTCCGAAGGCGGATGTTAAATGACTCCAAGTCGGCCAAAGTCCAGTTGCTGCCGGACTTGGTGACGCTGCTGAATGGACGCTGTAAGCGTTGCGCGCTGAAGTTGTTGATTGGCCTTCTGACCGGATCGGCTTTACTGTATGCAGAGTGGAGCTTGCTGACCGTGGGGCGGTAATGTTAGCCTGCAAACGGGCTACGTAAATCAGTAACAGTGCTGCCAGTGCGTGAAAGGAGCTCACGAAGCCTGGAAAGCAACACTGACCGGCAGCTCATGCCAATCCGTGAAGTGATCATGGTGGTCGACGGAAGTCTTATGAAGTCCGCTTCGGTGCCGCCAAATCAAGAGAACGCTTTCTATCACATGACCTCTGGGTCGATTCCTGCCCCTAGACATTCTCTAGACATTCTGCAATAGTAAAACATAGACTCAAGCATTGTTTCGAATCTTTTCTAATGGAATATAGTACCCAACATTCAGTCTCATTCCTAGCTCGACAGCGGTGTTGAGGGGCGAATTTCAGATATAAATAAAACCATAAGAGGGAAGAGGGAGGGAGAGAAAGAAAGAGTATGCACCCACTGCGATCATATCAATACAACCTCACGTTTACTATTTAGACCTCCTGTGACTTTGATTGAACACACCGCGCTGATCATAGGGCATCCTTCGACCTTTCGAGCCAGATATCGTGGGTTGAGCGCGCGCAATCCCCATCAAGCTCCAGAAAACGATAACATAATTGACTCCAGCAGTTCATCCGACCCACAAGTAGATGTGAACCCAAAGTTGTCCTAGCCAAATTCGTCGTCGGATGTTCGAGCATTGTGACTTATTCTCCAGCATTGGTGGGATCCGCGCTCAAGCCGACCGACAAAGATGGCACGAGAGCGAAGCGCTCTCTTCAACACTTTCGACATGCCCAGAGATCTAGATAACCACCCAACTCGTGTTCTTTATAGAGACGCGTAAGATTCAAACCACGATGCCTCCCTCTTCCCTCATCGAAATGGGAACCAATACTATATATATATTCCAAGTGGACATTTTCTGTAGATCTGCTGCATTCATGTATGGCACGTATTCCTACGTTACAGGGAGTGTCGTAGATACAATTGTAGATACATAACGGCATCTAAAGTGTTTTCGTCTTGGTCAATAATTGGGCTGCAAAGCCCGCAGTCGAAATTCGCTGCCGCACGTTACCGCGCAGTTTCTCACGACGACTAATTTGACAATGGCGTCGACGTGTCGCCCTTGGGCCTTTACTTTATCGTTATTTTCTTCATTCTGCGTCTTTTGGCGACACTGCCATAGGTAAGAGCGAGACTGACCTGTTTTGTGCTAGAATTGGCTGAAACGCATGCAGTGGGCGCCTTGAATGGACTCCTCCACTATCCTCTACACGGCCGCAGCAGTGCTCGCAGGCGGTTTGGCCACGGTGAGCACTGTTTCCAGCTATTTCCTATGATGAGCCCCGTTTCATCCTTGTTCTTCGAGCTGCGGGCCGTCGTTCGCGACGTGCGCCGTGGTGCAGACGACAATATTGGGTCAGGCTTTGCCCTGTACTGATATACCACTCCTTGTCCAACGTCGTTGGCAGTTGCTGAATTACTCACAGGCATACGCTCTGCTCGTTATATGGACCCCAGCGCCCATCGTTACCCATGATTCCGAGAAGAAATACCGCTCCATCAAGTCACCGACGACGCCAAAGCCACTCTCGCGACTATCAGAGCCGAGCACCGTCGACCTTGCCGTCGTGATTCCTGCGTTCAACGAGACCGAAAGGCTCCCACTCATGCTGTCGTCAGCCATCGACCACCTCACGTCCAACAACCTCCACTCATTCGAGATCCTCATCGTAGACGACGGCTCTACTGACGATACCAGCGCAGCATCGCTCAAACTGGCCGCCAAATACCCCACCTGTGATATCCGCATAGTCACGCTGGAAAAGAATCTGGGCAAGGGAGGCGCGGTGCGCCATGGGATGCTCTATTCCAGCGGGGAACGTTTATTGATGGTCGACGCGGACGGCGCTAGTCGGTTCAATGACCTCGAGTTGTTATGGACCGCCATGGACGAGATCGCACCCAACAAGGGCGCTGGCGTCGTTGTTGGCAGCCGAGCCCATCTCGTCAAAACAGAGGCTGTTGTAAAGGTATGTGTCCTTCCAATCCATCACCCTTCTTCTTAAGCTCGTTCTAGCGATCCTTCATCCGGAACGTCCTAATGTATGGTCTGCACACCATCTTGCGTATCGTTGGCGTTGGTCATATCCGCGACACGCAGTGTGGCTTCAAGCTTTTCTCGCGTGCTGCGGCGCAGCAGATATTTCCTTTGCAACATCTCTCGACATGGATATTCGACGTCGAGCTGTTGCTACTCGCTAAACAGCTGCGGATACCGGTTGCAGAGGTGCCTATAGATTGGCATGAGGTTCCAGGGAGCAAGCTGAACGTCGTCACTGCGTCGTTGCAGATGCTCAAGGATCTCTGGTAGTACGAGCAAATTTCCTCCTTGGACGGTGGACGGTGAAGCTCAAGTCGCAATGACGAGGGTTTCCCAACTATTGTATTTATATGCGCCGCAATCGTATTGTCTTTCAATCCCCTCGCAGTGCTTCAGGCTATATGCTTCGCCTGGGCTTAGTGGGTAGAGACATTGGGATCGGTGAGAATGTATTTGCATTCCAAACTGCCCGGACATGGTAGCTAAAGGTATAAACTATCATCGTCGGCTCTGTGAAGGATGAACGAGGCAATGCCGTTGACTGGTGGTAATGACCCTCGTTGTCAAAGAAGTGGCAGCCTAACTAGTTGGTATGAACGCTTCGTACGGCGTTCCTGCTTTCGTCCGTACAACGCTTCCATTGGCTGAGTCACTGACTGGGAACGGGTTGCACTCACGACTTCGTAAAATTCTCCATCTACGAGACGGGCATAGGTGGAAGACAGTATTGGCGAATCTATACACCGACCGGTCGGTTCAGGATGCGCTGTCCAGATCATGGGGCGCCCCCATCGACACAGCTGACGACGACGATTGATAGGCAAAGCGCTTCGGACGCTAGATGTTGAAGTTGGTAGAGTATCGTGTATCTCACTGCCGTCACCAAGGGCGGATACACATGGTCGCTGGTGTCGCGGTAAGCTGTTCTGAATTGCACACCCCGCCCACAGTGCCCTCGAAGAAGCCTGATCTCTTGTCTTTGCAGCCCATGTTCATCGAATTACTTCTACTTAACGACCCCTGGCCATTAAAACTTCAGGGAAGTATGGGTCGGACACAAATGACAGAGCTGTTACTATTCCCGGGCCAGAGGTTCTTGGCTGTAGTCTATGGGTGCCTGCACAACTCGCACATTCAACTCAACGGGTGCATACAAGGGTAAATACTTAGCAATCAGCGATGAGCTATATATCCATAGGTCGCTCAAGAGGATATTTTGCTAGGCCTTAAGCCCTGCGCTGCCTGGTACACCTACTTTGGAGGTAGCTACATAAGTACTACTCAGAGTGGCACCGCCATACGTTCCGCCGCTGCAGTCATAGCGGTCTGAAAAGACAGGTACAGACGCGTTCCCGAGCTGCAGAAAACCCCAGCTGGTCTGCCTCACAAAGAAGGGTTTGTCGTGCTGTAGGCGTAGAGTCGTGGTGCAGTAGCATCATGAGAGTTAGATACACTCTGCGTCTTAGCACGCCTGCACCCAGGATTGTGCGCTCCACCGGTGATACAACAGTCAGACCGCACAGTCTGCAGAGGAACGAATTAAAAGTAGATGAACATGTCGATCGGCTTAACCAAGCTGCTCTTGAACAAGCGGGTGTCGGAGAACAAGAGCCGAACATGATGCAAAGGTAGTGCCTTATGTAGATTGGCCGTCAGGACAACTTAGCAGTCGGTTCTACAGTAGGTACATCAGACGTATCAATCTTGTACTGTGCTAGACCAACATGACAAGCTATTTTCATTGTCAATGTCTCCACATTAGCGGTAGCCCGAGGTCAAAGATCCAAAGGTGTACCAGAGCTCTTGAAGAAGAACTTAGACGATGGATACAGTCACCGAGTGTCAGGCTGGCAAATACTTTGTTTAGCAATTATCGTGATAGACGGAGCGCTACCAGCGGCGGACTGGTGTAACTCGGCCATGAAGAGGCGCAGATGTGCAAGTCCGACTACACTTGCAGAGGCAAAGTGGATTATAAAGGTGGCGCAGAGGCGCGCGCCAGGCCAAATTTGCAGAGGCGAAGTGGGTATCATGCCGTATCCGTAACTCTTTATGTTGGCGATGATGGGGGCCCGAAGAAAAGAGAAATTGGATTTGTCGATAGCGGCCTGACTAGGCATATTTGTAGCAATGATGGTAGGACAACTAGGAAGGGACTTTGTTGAAGAGCTAATTGTGCATCACGTGATGGGTTGAACGCAAAAGTTCACACGCGCCCCCGCTTAGCGCTCAACACATTACAACAATGTCATCAAAAGTCCCGTTTGTCGCACTAGCAACAGCTATTGCTACCATAGCTTGCTGCTCTTTGACGCGCTACCAGTGGCTTAAGCCACATTGCAAACACGTCTCTCGCTTATTGGTACTTCTCGCGGATTTTGTTCATCCCCCGAACCAACAATAACAATGTGTATAGCTTCCTCACAACTTGTTCTCTTGGCACTATGCTGAAGTAGACCAAAGACTCTTGCCCTATCCTGTGGGCAATCATGCGCGATGCTGGCTTTTGGGAAGAATTTGGCTAGTGGCTTCCTCACTCAGAAAACAGTGTCGTTCTATGTGCGTACAATCAGTGGGGACTCCCTAGAATCACTCTGGAACATCATTTCTTCCCATCTTATCTTGCTGAAGGGGATGATCTGACAATCTTTTTTTTTAAAAGTAGGCATCCTTGTTTACACAATTCTAGTGGCACATTGTTATGAATTGCCATATTTTCACACTTTCACATCTTATCATATCTTATCGGGGGCCTTGACTTATCAACCAACGGACTGTTTCATCATCTGTTTCGTCACCGATCATACTCCTGTTCATTACCGAAGCCGTACTTATGTCGGACACACACCTAACACATGGATGACATCATACATGCCGATACCTCATGGACTTCCTATTGTATACACGCCACCGACACTCGTAGCACACATGGTTGTTTCAGTATTATTGCTTACATGCAGTTACCACTCGTATTTAATGGTTTCACGGACTAGTAGCATATAACACTGGGTCAAGGGCGTGGAGTTATCCCTAGCGGAAACATGTATGGACAAGGAGTCCCAAACACAGGCTTACTAGTATATAAGCAGTAGTGCAGTATCATTGTACTTTAGTTCCGATCTCGTTTATACACCTGGCCTAGCCTAGTCTTACAAACACGAACGTTTTCTTCTTTAGTTCTTGCTGTGGTACCTGGTTGAGTCTTGTGGCTTAGTCAGTTGCTAACAGAAGATTGGAACTACTTTCTACCACCTACCACACATCCCTGATCGTCGATCAGCACTTCGCTGTTTGATCATCGCACATTCCCCTATTCCCTTTCCCTGTTTACAGATCGACGGATTTCTAATTCCAGCGCACGTCCGCATACATGTGTATTGGTCCCAGTAGCGCTGGCTAACAGTTAGAGATAACTGCCTCGGGTGCTGGAAGTAGCCGCTCTCACGAGAACGAACTTTTGGCAGTTGCACTTCAGTGGGCGCTGTTTACGGGTCAATCCCCATTCCCAGGAAAACTTTTGCTTACCTCACACCAGAAGGACGTTGGCTGGGCAACTGCGAACTTGTGACGAGCTCTTGGGCTCCGTAGATACGTAGTCAGTAGTCAGTAAAATAGCGTAGACAGTTATAATACCTACCTACATTACTTACCTTACAATACACATCACCATTCCCCACCCTATCAAGCCCTGGATTCTCTTGCAGATCTAGGTGATTCCTCCTTATTCATCCAAACCTCTATTCCCTCACCCGTTTCATCCAAACCCGCATCACCCCTTTCACTCTCTGATTCCCTCACCCCGATTCACCATGTCCAACAAAGCACCTGAACCTGCTTATCACACTGATGCCGAACCCAAAGGCCAATCCCTTGTCAACAAGCCTTATGACTATGACGGGGATAAGACCAAGTACAAGAGCTGGTGGCGATCAATGTTCACATACATCCGTAACAAGAAGAACAACATCACATCTGACTCCGAAAGGATCAATGTTGTTCTCTCCTACATCCGAGGAGATCACATTGATGCATGGGTCCAGAATTACTCGGACTAGAACTTCAGCCAGAAACAAGAGGAATGGAGAGTCTCCTAGGCGCAGTTCAAGGAGCACTTGAAGGAGCAATTTGTGGATTCCAACCTCGCACGAGATGCGCAAGACCAGATCAAGCGGTTGCGCCAGGGGCAAGACATCACTCAAGATTTTTGCTAGAAGTTTGAGATCCTGCTCACTCAGGCAGGATACTCAAAGAATAACCCATATGTTGTGCGTCTTCTCGAGACCAACGTCAACAAGAAGATTGTTGACCAGATCTATGGCAGCCGAGACGGATTGCCGGAAGAATACGAAGATTGAAAGAAACAGATCATTCAGATTGATCAGCTGTGGAGGAGGCGGATGGCGAGCAAGAGGCCCGGAATGCAATCCCGGCCCCAGGCTCCGCAGATGACTCCATCAAGAGCCAACCCAATGAACCCACCCTTGCCGCCAATTACGCAACAAGATGCCACCAGCGTTACCTATGGAGGAGCCGGCAGGCCAATGGACATTGACAATGCATGTTGAAGGGGACTCTGTTTCAGCTATGGCAAACACAGCCACATCAGCAGGTTCTGTCCCAAGAAAGGTTGAACCCAGCAGATTTAGGATCTATGGACTAAAATGGACAATGAGGAGAAGAAGAAGTTGGTCGAAGAGTTGGGTTTTGCAAAGCTCCCACAGTAGACGCAGTCCTGCCGGAGCAGCCATTAAGGGAAAAGTTGTCAGATGCAGAATCTATTTATAGTACTGGTACTGATATGCCTAAAATATCATTGACAACTTCACCAACAAAACCTGCGGTCTGTGACTTCCCCAACGCCAAAGACTACGAGGAGAGAACCCTCAAATGGTGTATTTGTTGGAGTCGTGAACACCCAGAGGGTCTTGAGAACCTGCGCCCAGGCAAGGAAATGAACGGTCCTTTGCGCAGGCCCGACTTGCTGTATGCCAAGCGCAAATACAAATCTTTGGGTGGGAATAATTGGCCCCAAGCGCTGCCTGCTTGCGCTACTAATAACCTCAAACGGCCTGCTGCCTCCTCGAACAACACATTTGCAAACAGCTCAAACCGCTTCCCGGTAGCAGCAGTTATCCAAAGACAGACAATGGCTGACCTGCAGAATCACCAATTCATGCCGTACCAGCCCAATGACGATTACTCGTCTGAGTCCAATTCAGACCCAATCTCACTGTATTCCCCTCCGCCGCGCAACACTCGTCGCCGCGAGTACGTCTTGCCTGTCATGCATCGTGAGTGTGGTTGCTCCATGGACCGCATTTGCCTATCCCGGTCTTTCTTGGAATTGCGTGGGCAGACTTTGAGGGCTTCTTCATGTGCGCCTTCCCTGATGAGGGGACATGGAAACGACAATGTGGGTGCAAGTGTCTCTAACATGGGCCAACACTCCTTCTCTCGAGGACATCAAGAAATTTGTTGTCATTCCAATTCGAACTTGAGGTGCCGCTCTCCTTCCAGAAAGCGAAGCGTAAGGTTGTTCACGCTGCCCCCTGATCTTGACAACCATACCCCTAGCAACATCGAGAACGAGATTTACTCCATGCAGGGTGGAAGGGACGATGAAAGCAACAAAGGCAAAGAGAAGGAAGTGAACGATGCTGACGAGGAAGAAGAGGTAGTGACCCAGCTGCGCAGGTTGGAACGCACCACTATCAAGGACGCCAATGAGGACAATGTAAATGTAAGTCCTGTTGCTGCTGTTATGTCTTCCTCGCCAACGGCACCACTGTCTTCACCACAAATGGTATGGACCTGTTCTGTTGATGACTTCACTCCCGGTGCCGTTGGTCCCGCTCAGATTAACACCTTGATTGACCATAGTTCTTCCTTAGTGCTAATTGACGAATTGCTTGTAACATGCTTATTGCTGAAACAAACCAACTACGAACACCAATAATTATCGATACTGCCCTGAAACAGAACAACGACTCCTCAGCTCTTACCGATTATGTTAAGCTTTGATGCCACAATATTAATAATTTTTGGACTTCTCGTACTATTAAGGCCATTGTGGCCCCCTCCCTTTGTTTGCCGATAATACTAGGCCTTCCTTTCCTTGAGCATAACCACATCGTTGTCGACACCACTTACAGAACTGCTGTACATTTTGATTCTGGCTTTGACCTACTACATCCCTATTTCCCGCTTCCGCCTGACTACATACCTATGTTTAAAGAGAAATTGTGTACAACCGAGCATGACTTCTGTAGCTTCATAGACAAGTTAAAGAACTTTTGTGTACGACCCGAGTTTATATTGATAGTGTGTGTGAACCAGTAATTGAGTACAATGTGATTGCTGCGGTGAGAGCATGTATCAAAGAGTTAGCCAAAACATCTAGACTAGAAGAACTGGTGCAGAAGGTCAAGGATGACTACAAGAATGTTTTCCAGCCCTTGCCTGACTTTGACAAGATGCCAAACAACGTTACTTGTAAAATCAAGCTGAAGGACGTGTATCTGTTCATCTCTTCACGTACTTATCCATGCCCGAGGAAGTATTGCGAGGCCTGGCGCACCCTGCTAAATCAACATCTAGATGCTGGTCGCATACAACCCTCTTCCTCGAGTTTCGCGTCACCCGCCTTTCTGGTGCTTAAATCAGATCCTTCCATCCTCCCGCATTGGGTGAATGATTACCGCCAACTGAACGCGAATATAAAAACAGACCGCTACCCTTTGCCGCGGGTAGATGACATTCTGGAAGACACCGCGAGAGGGAATATTTGGTCTAAGTTAGATATGACGAATTTGTTTTTCCACACAAAGATGGATGAAGATTCTATTGAGTTTACGGCAATAACGACACCTTTCGGTCTCTACGAGTGGCTGGTACAGTACACCAGAAACATGTGAATAACGCCCTATGCGAGTACATCAGAAAATTCTATCACATTTACCTAGACAACATTATCATCTGGTCTGATAATATTGAAGAACACACCAAACACATTAGACTTATTATGGACGCCTTGAGGAAACACCAACTATACTGCAACCCAAAGAAATCAAAGTTCTATCTATATGAAGTGGAGTTCCTCAGACACCGCATATTATGTTGCGGCATCAAGCCGGATAACAGCAAAGTGGCACAGATTGTTGACTGGCCTGAACCCAAGTTGCCTGGCAATGTGCAAAAGTTCCTGGCGTTATCTCGTGTCCTTCCTACCAAAGCTGGCTGAACATACCGCTGTGTTAAACAAGCTCACCGGATTGAAGGACCATCAATGGCCTGGGTGGACTGACGTGCATCATGAAGCCTTCCTTGCAATCAAGAAGTTGGTCCTGTCAGCAGACTGTCTGACGGTAATTGACCACAAAAACCCTGGCGACAATAAGATTTGGGTGACTTGTGAGGCATCCAACGTCCGCACGAGCGCTGTCTTGTCTTTCGGTCCAACTTAGGAAACCGCCAGACCGGTTGCCTCCGATTCCGTACAGTTGAAGGGTGCACAGCTAAATTACCCTGTACATGAAAAGGAGCTACTCATGATTGTTAGAGCATGCCAGAAATGGAGAGCAGACTTGCTCGGCTCTAGATTTGAGGTCTACAGTGACCACAAAACGTTGGAAAACTTTGAAGGGTAGAAAAACTTATCACAATGTCAGGCTTGATGGATGGAAGAACTATCACAGTTTGAATTAGCGATCAGCTATATCAAAGGCAAAGACAACACAGTGGCAGACGCGCTATTAAGGCTACCACCAGACCAATCACCGGTCCTTGACTATGACGCAAACGAGGTTCCTTGTTGGCAAGCATGGTTATCAAGGACAATGGTTTGTGCAGTGGGTGCTGTATTAAAAATTAGTGCAGACTCGCGGCTGCTAAGCGCCATAAAATCTGGCTATGCCGAAGACGAGTTCTGCAAGAAATTTGTCAGCGGGGAGAGGATATTACAGAATGTACGCGAGGCAGATGGATTATGGTTCATAGGTGACAGGCTGCTCATACCTCGTGTGAGAAACATACGCAAAGATCTTTTCCACCTAGCGCACAACACCTTGGGCCACTACGGTTTTGACAAGTCATATGCTTCCTTGCGGGAATCTTATTACTGGCCCAACATGAGAAGGGACTTAGAAGAGTCTTACATACCTGGGTGCGAGGACTGCCAGTGAAATAAGTTGTCCACACAGAAGCACAACGGTCCCTTGCACCTGTTACCAATACCGGATGGGAGAGGGGACAGCATCGCAATGGACTTTGTTGGACCCTTACCGGAGGATGGTGGCTACAATATGCTGTTGACAATCTCGGACAGGTTAGGCTCCAATGTCAGGCTTGTAACAACGCACTTAAATGATACAGCTAAGCAAACGGCGGCAATATTCTTTGATGAGTGGTTTTGTGAGAATGGGATGCCCATTGAGATATTTTGTGATAGGAATAAATTGTGGACGTCCAAGTTCTGGCAGGCACTACAAAAAATGTCCGGTGTACGCCTAGCATTATCTTCCGTGTTCCACCCACAGACGGATGGGCTGTCAGAGAGAACAAACAAGACAGTGATACAGGCACTGAGGTACTATGTAGACCGATAGCAGAAAGGATGGCGAGCAGCACTGCCTCGCGTACGCTTCGGCTTTATGAACACGGTGAATGTGTCGACCGGTTATTCTGGATTCCAATTACGCATGGGGAAATCCCCACGTCTGATACCTCCCTTGGTAGAGAGGCCGGTGGGCATGGCTGAGGTGAATGCAAAGCACCTAATTGAACAGATTAACACGGATGTCAACGCGGCGCAGGATAACTTGATAAGAGCTAAAGTTGACCAGGCTCACCAGTCTAACAAATCGCGAGTGCCCAACCCCGTATTTAAAGTGGGCAATAAAGTCATGTTGAAGACTGTGAACAGACGGCGTGAATACATGACCCGCGAGAAGAAGAAGGAGCTGCGAGTAGCAAAATTTATGCCAAGAGATGACGGGCCCTATACGATAACGCACACTAATCCGGAACAATTCTCATACACACTCAATATGTCAAATAGTGAGGTGTTCAACACATTTCATGTCTGTCAGTTGAAAAGGTGGTTCCCAAACAATGATACACTGTACCCACAAAGGCAACATAAGAGGCCCGGACCAATTGTTACCCCCAAAGGGATGGAGGAATATTATGTGGAATGTATTACCGACGAGAGGAAGTGCGGACATGGCATGCAATATTTGGTATACTTCCAAGGATATGGACCTGAAGAAGACCGCTGGATAGCCCGGTTGGAACTGGAGGACTGCGAAGCTTTGGATGTCTGACTGGGTGAATATTGAGGAAGGACATAGAACAAACGCGGATCACTAGTCTAATGGGTGATGACGCGTCAGAAGTACGAAACAAAGTATAATTTTTCCTTTGGATGTGACCTTGACGTTAATGATGAAGTACTGACAAAAAAAAAAAAACGAGACGATTGCAATGTTGACCTCCGAGGAGCTGGGGTTGTCGGCCCGTAGCCTAGCGGTCTGAGACGTGCACTTCATGAATCCTGGCCAACCTTTTTGCTCAATATCTGGATTGGTTTTGGTGACGACACATGTAGGGAGGCGTGTTAGACATGTCAATATGCTGTACCGGTTGAACACAGTAGAGCGGCAGATCAATCATCACGTAGCATAACGGATACATTGTCCATGCTTGTGGGGTTGTATGCCTGTTGTTCTCAACAAGTGACACTGATTTTTTTGGGATGGGGGAGAGTGTAAGGCTACTGCCTTATCAACACCACGAACCATGTGATCACCTTCCCTAATTGGTATCACTATATTTAGACATATATATATATATTAGGATATGGACTTATTTAGGTCTCTCTTGCTTCCACTACCACCATCTCATACAATACTCAAACCTTTGATCAATATGACTCGCTCCAGGTTGCTTGCGTGTCCGTAAGTTCCCTTAGTGAGGATGTTCCGTCCTTTCAGCTGTTGGGCATTGAAGGGAACTTCATGATGGCATACCATCCACGGGCAAATGAACAGACGGAAAGGCTGAACCAAGAGATTGAATATTTCTTACGGTTATTTGTTAATTACCATTAGAACGACTGGCACAAATGGTTATCCTCTGCCGAATTTGTTTACAACAATTGGGTACACTCGGCAACCAAAGTCACTCCGTTCTTTGCAGACATGGGCAGATACTGCTCCAAAAATGGCATTAAGAAATGAGACTGCGCAGGAGTTTGCCAACGGCATGAGGAAGACATGGAACAAAGTGGGGTCAGCATTAAGGATGGCAAAAGAGGACATAAAACGATTCTATAACAGAAAGAGAACAGAGGCAGTGGAGTACAAGGAAGGCAACAAAGTATGGTTGGAAGGGATAAATCTCAGCACGGACCGACTAATGAAGAAGCTTAATGACAAATGCTTTGGGCCGTTCAAGGTGATCAAGAAAGTTGGGGCGAGCTCTTACAAGCTCCAGATCCCTTGCACGTGGAAGAGCATTCATCCCATGTTCAACAAGGCCCTGTTGACGCCTTACCATGAGCCGCAATTTCCGACGCAACCCCGAGACACGCGTCCACCACCTGTGCTGGAAGGAGCCGAACCGGAATGGGAGGTCGAGAAAGTGGTGAATACCCGGAAGTACCGCGGGGGTTTTCAATACAAGGTTCACTGGAAGGGTTATGGCACACACGAGCAGACATGGGAACCGGCATGCAATCTCAAGAATGCCGACGAAGCCATCAGTGATTTTCATCAACAGTACCCGAACAAGCCAAAGCCACCTGCGCTTGCTCGAATTGAAGTCCCTATATCGCAGTTTCCATCCCATTTATTCCGACCCATGCCATCGCCCAATACCGAACCCCTTGACATCACGCTACCCTCTGCAGCCCTTATGGAGCGATTCTGGCGCAGAATGGAACTTGCGCCTTAAGGAGGGGGTGATGTTATGAATTGCCATATTTTCACATTTTCAATCTTATCATATCTTATCGGGGGGCTTGTCTTATCAACCAACGGACTGTTTCATCATCTGTTTCATCACCGATCATACTCCTTTTCATTACCGAAGCCGTACTCATGTCGGACACACACCCAACACATGGATGACATCATACATGCCGATACCTCATGGACTCCCTATTGTATACACACCACTGACACTCGTAGCACACATGGTTGTTTCAGTATTATTACTTACATGCAGTTACCACTCATATTTAATGGTTTCACGGACTAGTAGCATACAACACTGGGTCAAGGATGTGGAGCATCCCTAGTGGAAACGCGTATGGACAAGGAGTCCCAAACACAGACTTACTAGTATATAAGCAGTAGTGTAGTATTATTGTACTTTAGTTCCAATCTCGTTTATACACCTGGCCTAGCCTAGTTCTACGAACGCAAACACTTCTTTCCCTTGAGTCTCTCTGTGGTACCTGGTTTAGTCTTATGGCTATAGTCAGTCGCTAACAATCAAGGCCCCCAGTTTGCCAGCAAGGTTATGCAGGCTATTTACGCTAAGCTTGGTATCACCTCTGCCCTTAGTACAGCTTATCATCCCCAGACAGACGGTAAAACCAAGTGCTACAACCAGGAGCTTGAGCAATACCTACGCGTCTTTTGTAACTACCAACAAGACAACTGGGTCAAGCACCTGCTGTACGTCAAATTCTCCCACAAGACCCGTGTACACTCTGCTACGGGCAAATCCCCCTTTGTACTCCTCCACGGATATCAGCCACGCTTCTTTCCCCCACTAAACCCCACGTCCAACATCCCCTCCGTTGAGGAACAACTCACCAACCTTCAGCATCTGTGCAACAAGGTTCAAGCAAGCCTCACTACAGCGGCAGAAGTGATGAAAAGGAACAACGGAGATGTCACAGAGAAGGGCATTACATTTAAGGTTGGAGATAAGGTGCTATTAGATGGCAAGAACCTGAAGACAACGCAACCCAAAGCTAAGCTTTCTAATAAGCGACATGGGCCATTCAAGATCACTAATGTACTCGGCCCATTAACCTATTGCCTCAAGTTACCACTGAAGTGGTGCATCCACCCAGTCTTCCATGCATCCCTACTTGTCCCGTACATTGAGACCCCTGCTCATGGTCCTAACTTCCCGGGAGTCCCCCCAGACCTACTGGATGCTAATGAGGAGTACAACATAAAGGAGATCCTGGACTCACGGCCAACTCATAATAAGCGGGCATGGAGTACCTGGTGAACTGGTTGGACTATTCAAGCTCCAAGAATACATGGGAGCCGGTGTTGGGACTGACAAAGGCGCTGGATAAGATAGCTGACTTCCGCAAGGCACACCCAAAGGCGTACAAGAAGCCACTTCCTCGCCTACAAGGCCTTGGTGTCTTGATCAGAGATATCTGGGCAGGGACTTCTGCGCTCCAGGTGCAAGCACAGCCTAAAGAGGGGGTATTGTCATGAATTGCCTCTATTCTGTTGCCCCCACCTCGGTCCACCTTGTTATTGTGTCAATGCTACACTCTTTCATCATCACATATCACATGCTTCGGGTCTGGTCCGCATTGCCTTAGCTTAGGCCTGGTCCGGGTATAGCCCATCAGCATAGCCTGTTACCTGTTCATCATCCCATGATGCAATCCACACTGCCTCTTGTTTAACTTTGAGCCATTCTATTGTTTACACAGCCACAGACTCCTTATATATATATATGGCCTTTCTATGTAGATTCCTCAGTTCGTCAACTTCGTCTCTACACTGTTCAGTAGCTTCCTGTATTGTATTGAGCCTGACCTGCTCCTACCTCACCCTATTATTATCTTTGCCTCTTGTCTCCATCACTCTCCCGTCTTTATGCGACTTAGGTGGTTGTTTGGTTTACACTGGACTCCGTCCTTAACACTAAAGGGGATTATTTGACGATCTTTTTTTTTGAAAGTAGGCTTCCTTATTCCCGCAATTCTAGTGGCACATCTTACATGCACTTTTAGAATGTCATGATGTAAGCAGCAAGACATTCTTTAGGGTTCAACGTGGTGATATGTGCTGTGTTTGCTGGTCGACAAGGCACCTCTGAGCTTGAGATATTACAAAAATTGGCGACCAGAGAACATGCGCTTCAATCAGCAAATCACGTCTTGGCTATGTTTCAAGAAATTGTTCTCAATGATGTTGTTTTTGGGATATTTCCTTATGTCACTGTTTGCGCTGAACCGGTGTTTGGTAGAGGTAGAGTCCATGATATGATCAACATCATCCCTCAAACTTTTGAAGTATGTATGTCTTATTGCATCACGGCATAACTTGTTTACTGATCAGCGTAGGCTATGGCCTATATCCACAAATGTTTGGTTGCCCACCAGGTCAGTGCCTTCTTGAGGTACCACATGCTGATGTGATCCTTTTACTAGGATCTCTTCTTTGACAACTTCTTAAGAGAATATATCCCCAGTGCTCTTGTAAAAGGAGCTCCAGTGTTATTCCCTTGTGTGTATTTAATTGATTTTGAGACTGCTGTCTCCTTTCCTGCGGAATTGCGCCCAGAGGACCGTTTGGCTTTGGAGCACTACTTTGGCAACAACTTGAAGTGTCCTTTGGCGCCCGAGCAGAAGAACAAAGGGATTCTGTTTAATCCTTTTGCTTTAGATGTTTGGCAACTCGCAAAAATAATGATTGTCTTCAGCATTTGTGTGTTAGCGACTGACTAAGCCACGAGACTCAACCAGGTATCACAGCAAGAACTGAAAGAGAAAGTGTTCGCGTTCGTAAGACTAGGCTAGGCCAGGTGTATAAACGAGATCGGAACTAAAGTACAATGATACTACACTACTGCTTATATACTAGTAAGTCTGTGTTTGAGACTCCTTGTCCATACGCGTTTCCACTAGGGATGCTCCACGCCCTTGACCCAGTGTTGTATGCTACTAGTCCGTGAAACCATTAAATACGAGTGGTAACTGCATGTAAGTAATAATACTGAAACGACCATGTGTACTACGAGTGTCGGCGGTGTGTATACAATAGGGAGTCCATGAGGTATCGGCATGTATGATGTCATCCATGTGTTGGACGTGTGTCCGACATGAGTACGGCTTCGGTAATGAAACGGGGTATGATCGTTGACGAAACAGATGATGAAACGGTCCGTTGGTTGATAAGACAAGGCCCCCGATAAGATATGATAAGATGTGAAAGTGTGAAAATATGACGATTCATAACATCACCCCTCCTTAAGGCGCAAGTTCCATTCTGCGCCAGAGTCGCTCCATGAGAGCTGCAGAGGGTAGCGTGACGTCAAGGGGTTCGGTATCAGGCGGTGGCATGGGTCGGAATAAATGTGATGGAAATTGCGACATGGGACTTCAATGCGAGCAAGCGCGGTTGGCTTCGGCTTGTTCGGATATTGTTGGTGGAAATGCTGATGGCTTCGTCGGCATTTTTGAGATTGCATGCCGGTTCCCATGTCTGCTCGTGTGTGCCATAACCCTTCCAGTGAACCTTGTATTGAAAACCCCCGCGGTACTTTCGGGAATTAACCACTTTCTCAACCTCCCATTCCGGTTCGGCTCCTTCCAGCACAGGTGGTGGACGCGTGTCTCGGGGTTGCGTCGGGAATTGCGGCTCGTGGTAAGGTGTCAGCAGAGCCTCATTGAACACGGGATGGATGCTTTTCCACGTGTGAGGAATCTGGAGCTTGTAAGAGCTCGTCCCAACTTTCTTGATCACTTTGAACGGCCCGAAACGTTTGTCATCAAGCTTCTTCATTGGTCGGTCCGTGCTGAGATTTGTCCCTTCCAGCCATACTTTGTCGCCCTCCTTGTACTCTACTGCGTCTGTCCGCTTCCTGTCATAAAACCGTTTCATGTCCTCTTTTGCCATCTTCAATGCCGACCCTACTTCGTCCCATGTTTTCCTCATGCCGTCGGCAAACTCCTGCGCAGTCTCGTTTCTCGATGCCGTTTTCGGAGCGGTGCCTTTGTAGGGTGTCTGCCCATGTCTGCAAAGAACGGAGTAACCTTGGTTGCTGAGTGTACCCGATCGTTGTAAACGAATTCGGCAGAGGGTAACCATTCATGCCAGTCGTTCTGATGGTAATTGACGAATAACCGTAAGAAATGTTCTATCTCTTGGTTCAACCGTTCTGTTTGCCCATTTGCCTGTGGATGGTACGCCGTCGTGAAGTTCCCTTCAATGCCCAACAGCCGGTATAACTCCTTCATGAAACGCGAGTGGTATTGCGGACCTCGATCGTGTATCATCTGTCGCGGCAATCCATGTATGGGGAAAATGCGATCCGGTAAATACGAGCCATGCCTTCTGACGTCAGGTGGTGTGTGTTGGTATGATACATAATCGCTTTGTGAAATGGTCCACAAACGTGCTGATCGCGTTGTATCCTCCGATTCCGGCAGCTCTCCAATCATGTCCGTCCCACCTTCTCCCATGGTTGCTTGGTACGTCTATAGGATGGAGGGTGCAGCTGGTTTTGTGCGATGTGACTTGTAACTGGCATTTTTGACACCCTTCTACGTATTCCCGGACGTCTCGGCTGATTCCTGGCCACCAATAGGTGCGTGTGATCACTCGAGGTCTTGTATCGTCCGGATGCCCTGCAAGCTGTGCATCATGATGCATTCCAATAACTTTCCCCGCAATTCCTTGTCCTTTGGTATGTAAATACGATCTTTCCATATAATAAGTCCATTTTCCTTCTCTTCCCATCCTTTTTCTTTGTTTTCTAATGCTTTTTGTACGTATCTGTCTTGTTTCCTTTTCTTTGTTTGATTTTGTTAAGTAATTTGTCCTCCGGTGTAGCTACTGTATGTAAAAAAATTGAATTTGTGAATAAAAAACTCCGGTTTTAGTAAAACAACGTTTTTGTTATCTTTTTCCCCCTTCTCAAGGCCTGTCATCCTTGACAAGGCATCAGCTTTCCCCATCGTCTTGCTCGGTTTGTGAATCATCTGTATATCATACTCCGCCAACTCCATAACCCATCTCGCCTGCCTCCGATTCAACTTCTGTGGCTTCCGGAAGTACTGAAGGTTTTGATGATCGGTAAACACCTCCACCGTCTCCTTTGCTCCAAGGAGATATTGTCTCCAGTCGTCAATTGAGTCCATAATAGCCATCATCTCTTTGTCATAGATCTCATATTGCGCTCTACTTCGTTCAGCGCGCGAGACCGAAAGGCTACTGGTCTCCATTTTCCGTCAACCAACTGGGAAAGAACCGCCCCGTTCGCATAGTTTGAGGAGTCTGCCTCAACTCGAAACTTGCCGTCGTTGCGTGGTACAATCAGAACGGGTTCTTCCGTCATCCTCCGTTTCAACTCCTCAAACGCCTCATGCTGCTCCATGCCCCAAACCCACTCGCCCTTCCCGGTTAGCAATGTCCAATGGCTTTGCTACTCCCGCAAATCCCCGGATGAAACGTCGGTAAAAGTTGCAGAAGCCCAGGAATGACTGTACTTCCTTCTTCTTCATCGGCTCCTTCCATTCCTTCACTACGGCCACTTTTGCCGGATCCATCTTCACTTCTCCTTCTCCAACAATAACTCCTAAGTAGTCTACAGTATGTGCCTCAAAACTACATTTCTCGGGTTTTAAATACAACTTATTTACTCGTAATATTTCTAATACTCGTCGTACAATATACCTATGTTCTTCCAACGTATTCCTAAAGATAAGTATGTCATCCAAGTAAACTATAACATGTTCTTCATCGATTAGCTCCTTCAGAATGTGATTCATGAACGATTGAAAAGTCGCCGGCGAGTTTGTAAGTCCAAAGAACATGACTGAGGGCTCAAACAGGCCTCGGTTTGTTCTAAACGCCGCTTTCCACTCATCACCTTCTTTGATTCGGATGTTATGGTAACCCCATTGGACATCCATCTTTGTGAGACACTTCGCTCCCTTCAGCTGTCGATAAGTTCTTGGATCAACGGCAAGGGATATCGGTTTTCGATGTCATGTCATTCAATTTCCGATAATCCTGCACGGGCCGAAGACTTCTGTCCTTCTTCTTCACAAAGAAGAATGGTGACGCCATGGGTGAGATTGATGGCCGTATGCGTCCCGTGCGTATATTTTCCTCCAAGAACTCGTCTAATGTGTTCTGCTTGGATGGACTAAGGGGATAGACCTTGCAGTAACCGGTTTGGAACAGGCGTGAGTTCTATCGCGTGATCCCAGGGTCTTCGCTCTGGTAGCTTGTCAAAGTCCGCCTTGCTAAATACATCAGAGAATTCCTCAATGTAAGGTGCAGCAGCGGATGAAGGCTGTTGTGATCTCAGCTTTTCACCGCTTTTGCGATAGTTGTCCCAGTCCATCCAGAACAACGCTCTCCCTCTTCCAACTTCTCTTCTACATCTTCTCCTTCATCTTCCGGAGTATACTCGGGTAGATAGCCGCAGCGGTCTGGGCATCGATCAAAAGTCAACGTGGATTCCGTCCAGTTGATCGTGGGGTTGTGATATCGTAACCAATCTAGCCCCAAAAAGATCTTGTTTTGCCA
>JADNYV010000443.1:0-28227 GCA_015501055.1 Mucidula mucida
CATCACGAGTATATAAGAATACTATCTTGTGATCTGAGCACGCAAAAACTTCATGAAGCGATGAAGGAGTCTTCGGAAGGATTTGGTAACTCTAGTCAATTGCATACAGAAACTCGTTTGTCGTCACTGCAAATCGATTCGTTTGTTCGGCACGTCTTGAACAGAAGTAATAATGTCAACGGTAATTTATTGTGCACAAGTTCCCTTTAACCTACTCACATAGTTTCACTGATACCTACTACAAGCTCTCCTCTTCCCCAACCAATACTTGATCAACTTGAGCGCCTCGGCAGGCTTATCATGCGGAACGTGCATCAAAACGCGTCAGCCACGACATCAAGATAGAAAAACAGAACCACTCATCATATGCCCCGCACCCTTGACAGTTGCAAACGTCAACAGCCCCGTCTCCTTCACGATACCCCCAGCCTTCCCCCCATCATCCACATTCCACTCTCGCCAACCCTCCTCCGTCCTCTCCACTCCCCGCCCCGCTCCCACTCCAATTTCTCCACCCACAGCCGATTCGCCACCCAATTGCACACCCAATCATATGTGCCCGCGTAAATGAGGACTCGCACGCCGCGGTCGAGCAACGACGCGACATAATATTGGTTCGGGACACGCCACTGGTCCATGTGCGCTGAAAACGCGGCGTTGACAACAGAGGAGGCAGAGGTGAAGTTGCCTGAGAAGGTTGCTGGAATACCGAGCGCTGCGCGAGTGGAGGCATTGCCGAGAAAGGCGTCGACGAAATCAGTCTCCGGGTAACAGAGAGTTCCTATGCAGGGCTTGGGTACAGAAGGATGTCCAATAATGGGTGACAAGCTAGAAGTGGGCGGTTACCTTGGATATGTCGTAGATGTTGCGTCCGCTCGCCAACATCCCCGTGGACAGCTCATCTTCGCAGAAGTTCACTGCGGCGCGGCAGTTGATGGAGTCGAATTGGTCGATACAGGATGCTTGCATTGCGCTTTGACAGCGTGGGAGCTACCATCACACCTTATCATTAGACATCGAATTGCGAATGTACTGTGAACGTACTGCCATCTTCATTCGCACGTATCTGGTAATAGACTGAAATGGAATATTCAAAGCTGCGGTCGAGCACTCAATTTGGTATCGTCCTTCGTAGAGTCTGCGCACATGTATAAGCTCTCAGTCAGGCTAACTGGAGGTGCTCACGTTGAGATGTCAGTGAGACCGTTGCCGATAATCACACTATCCAGATTGATGACCGGGCGTCCTTCAGCCTTGGCGATGGTATTCTGATCGTATATCTCACTGGCAAAGACTGGCAGGTATCGGCCCTGTTGTCGTTTCGTTAGTTCCTGTTCTGAACACGAATTCGAAAGGCTGGTACCCACACCATACGATTCGCCTGCCAGGTGAAGCTTCCGGCCAGAAAATTGCTGGAACGTCTCGAAGAAGATCGTTATAAACGCATGAATATTTTTAGCCGCGTCTTCAGTGGTCTCAATGGTCTCGCCGTAGTCGGCATACGAGAAGCCAACACCGACTCTGTACGTCTTTAAGATGAGCGATCAGGCTTTTCTACGCGCAAGCTTACGGCTGGTCGAGGAAGAAAACATTGGCTGCTTCAGTCCAAGAGTACGGATTCCATGTCGTGCCGTTGACAGAGTCGAAGTTCATATCGATGGTGCATGGACCTAGAAAGTCAGCAACGCTAGCTGCTATGAACAATTCTTAGTACCCAGTTCCACGAAGAGCCCCAAAGCCGATGAGCCTCCCGGCCCCTAACGAATAGTCAAGGCGGAGCATTCACAAGAAGGCGAATCTTTCACCTCCGTTGATCCACATCATAACATCGTCTGAAGGGAGTACGTGTCAGAACACGCCCAAAGACTCTCTCGCATGTCAGCTCACCTTGCTCTGGACTTGCTCTGCTCTCGAAAAAGTAGAAGAACAAATGCTTAGCACCGTAGTCAACGTCGAGATAGCCCGTGTAGACACTGTACATTCTTTCGAGCTAGGACTCCATGAGCAAAACGTCACATACTTGACTGTGGGATCACAAAAGTTGCTCTTTTTGATACGAAGACCGTGCGCAGGATATTTTGAATGACTGACTGCGATAAAGTTTTCAGATTGAAGCGAAGAGAGATGTAGATCAGCATAGTCTAGGGGTATCTGAGGTGCAAAGGCTCCTGCGACGACGCTGAGTAGCAATGCCAGGCCACGCATGATGGTTATAAATAAAGAGAGGATGGGGCCGGGTAGTAGTCGACCTCATTTTATTCGCGCGTTATAAGTCAATATGGACCGTATGCCGGGCCGGCGGTTCGGACACGACGAGTGAGATGTGGCGGGAACGCGTTAGGTAGCTCCAAGATTGATCCCGTTTTCTGGGCCTTTTTCGGACTGTACAGCACGAGAAGAAGTGGCCATGTAAAGGACGTGTTCGTACTGGCGGGAGTCGCGGGGCAGTCCCTGTGATGACCCGCTTATCAATTAGCTAATGTGATCAAACGCACTTGTCTCTCGTCAGCCATCCCCACATGCCCTCGCGAGAGGAGCCTCAACCCCCAAGCAAGGCAGCGGCCTCTTTAGATTCGGACGAATCTGATCTCGATGACAAGCTGGGCCCGGTATGGTGAAATTGCTCTTAGACGGTGTCGTGTAGGCGAGTATGTTTGCGAGATTGGTAGAGCTAGAGGACCCTTTGGGCGACGAACTAACGCAGCTCTATGTTGCTCAGTAGACGCGTGCGGCGTCTCTCTTAGGTACGTACCCGCCTTTTAAACATACGGAAGATGACGAGGCGCTGCATGATGATGCAGGAGGACAGTGAGATTGGACGACGTCGATGTCCAAAGTCATCGTGGATGAACTTGAAGAGATGACGGTAATTTATTGGGCTAGCCACAAATGCGCTTTCTTCGTGAGAAATGAGGACATTGTATGTCTGCTCGTACTGAGTTCTACTACACTAACCGTTGCTTTCAGACGTATTTCTGGCACTTTTCACGTTTCGTCTTGTATCGGTAATGTGGCGCAATACACCTATCATCTAACCATCGACGCTACTTGAACAGCCAGGAGGAAGATAAACGCCATGATTTCGTGCTTACTATCAAGGCCGAAACTATTCCGTGCGCTGAAATGGTGACCAGGAAACACAATAGATTAAGTACGAATGAACTTGGCTCAACAACTGGTTCTTCAGCTTTCATTGCCTTCTACGTCAAATGGACGACACTTTGTACATACAGAGAATAAATACAATATTCACCAGCCAATTTCAGAAGCTGGCTGTTCAGATCGCTAATCATCGGTCCACACAGCGATTTGCCTTATTGAGCGAACAATGGCGAGCAGATGGTATATTTGTTTTTGGTCTTGGACACGTGCGGCTCATTGCTTTCCTCTCTTCCACCATTATTCCTCTAGAACCTACAGCAAGCCCCGGGCCAAAGCACATTCGCCATGACATTCATCGACATATCTAACGTACGTCGTAGTTACTTTGACCTTGCATTTCTTAATACTCAATGTCAGATCATGAACCGTCAGGATGGCGCACTTATTGATGTCAACCCCGCGTGGAATTTCTCGCACCCTGCAATAACCCACCCTTGGAGCGAGAAAGGACAGAGATGTCAGAGGCCCTCGTCCGTGTTCGCTCGCTCGTCAAGGGATTGGGGCCCGGGAAAATAGCAGAAAGAGCTGGCCTCGAAGCATATGCAGCCAAATTGGCCACTGTCATCCACCCCATCCGCTCCGTTCCCCCCGAAATTCTCAGCGAGATCTTCTCTCATTTGATTGCCGAACCCGACAATACCTGCCAATCCGTGAAGGATGGCAATTTTGTAGACAGCCTCGACACCAAAAGCGGTGTATGGGCTTTGACCCACGTCTGCACTCGCTGGAGAGACATTGTCACCACTGCTTCCTCTTTGTGGACCACCGTTGGCCTACATCTCGACAAGTACCCGAAATCCGTCGCCACTGCCAACATCCTTGCTACTTACCTCGCGCGGTCGAACGAACATGACCTGAACGTTATCATTCATTATGAAGGCGAGATATCCGCACATCCAGCTATGGAGGTCTTGATGACAACGTGTGAACGATGGCGAGGAGGTTGGTTCGCCCTTCTTTTTGAGACTTTCCTAGTGTGGGATACACCATTCCCTTTCAAGCGGCTGGAGAAGCTCCGCGTCTGTATGCCACAGCTGGAGGTCCCATTGTCTATAGAGGACCCGAAAGCGCGATGTCGCGCATTTAGCAGCGCGCTTGGCCTCAGGGACGTCGCAGTCGACAACCACTTCATATTTCGACTGTTGTTTGACCTCGACTGGAGCATTGTGCACCGCTTCTGTCAGGAGCAGAGGTTCTCGGCAGATTTTCTCGAGTCTTGTCCAGGAACGGACGTTCTCTGGTCGTTACTCACCCTCCGCGACGTATCCTCCGTAGATATGGCCCAATTCGACCTCGAGGAAGTAGGTGAGGCGCGGTGGCTGTTGTGGCGGAATATGCCGCTGAGCATGGTACGGAATGCGGCGCTCTCCTTTTTGGTGCTGAAAGGTGCGCCAAGGGGCTGACAGCAGATGTTCTCTTATCTCGAACTCCCTAACCTGCAAACACTCCATTGTCATCCCAGCTCTACCGTTGAGCTGTTTCCTGCCCCTCTTTCCGCGGCCACAGGCAACGGCCTACGCAAGCTGGTGGTGCATGTCGTCGCCAACACCAACACGGACAGGATCATTGCATTTCTCAAAATGACACCCAATCTCGTCGAATTGACGATGATATTCGACGAGTCTTTCGACATTGGTCCCATCTGCGCCGGCATCTTCAGTGTGACGCCCGATTTAGTCCCCCGACTTACTACTCTCATCCTAACTACTATCCGCGGCATCAAGGTCGTTATAACAAAAGAGTTTATCACAGCTTTGAAGACACGAGTGGATGGGCGGTCCGGGGTTTTCCCTTTGAAGCTCAGGATAGAATCATCCGAGTTCACTGTGGCAGATACGATGGTGCAAGAAGAGCTAGACAGTTTGCTGTTGGGACCGGATCCTTCTAGTGTTGCTTGATCAAAGTACCCTTTTTACATCATGAGCCAGTTTATCCTATGTACATACAGTCTTATCTCTACAATTGAACAATCGTCATCCAGAATCATTCGAAAAATTCCATTCTTCAAGAACCCCGTCCACTGCAACCAACAACTCGGAGATGATACCATGCTGGACGTCCTGAGTGGCGTCATCATCTATTAGGCTGGAAGAATCTTGTAATTTTCGCGCGAAAGACGTTGATCTACTCCTGTACGGTACGTTCCGAAGAGGGCACGTTGGCGAAGAGAAAGACGATGGCGATGGGAAAGGTACTGCCATTTCATAAGCGAAAGTCCCATTGTCTTCAGAAGACGAGGCTGTAGTAAAAGGACGTGACGTTGACGATTGGCGTTTATAAGTGGGTGAAGGCGACGAGGAGGAGAAAGAAGGTGGTTCGGAAAGGAAATCAAGAGTTGGCACAGAGAGGCTTTGGGCGTAGATGGCTTGTCGCCAATGCGAATTGGGAGACGGTGTCATCCCGCGACGAGGATGCTCTGCAGACTGAGGTGTATGGCCAGCCGAAAGGCCGCCGAAACTAGTCGACTTGGAGCTTCGAGAGGGAGTACAAGGAAAGGACTCGAGAGGGGTTGCAGACAGTACTGAACAATTTCGGCGCTTGGACGTGATCTTGAGAGAAGGGGTCTGCTTAAAAAAGAGGCTGTCATTATCGTGGCTGGGATTTGGCACCGCAACCGGGCGTGTCTGAAACTTGTTGCATCAGGGCTAATGCCAATCACGAAGTGAATACTGCCTACCTCCGAAGGACATGCGGAATTAGAACTGAATGCCAGTGATTCCACGCTAGAAGGCTTTACGCGATGGCGCGCCAAAGGCGATATGTCGTTATGAGTAGACGGCGTTGCGCGTTGTTCTGCTTCACAAAGTTGCACGACTTCAAAGCGATGAGGAGTATTGTCACGAATGGCGACGCGTGTCTTCATTGTAACGCGATGGGATGAACTGCTGGTATTGTCGAGGCCAGAGCAATTCGACGAAGGAGGATCAACTGGACAGAGAGTATCAACGTTGAGCGAGGTAGCCATTGCGAGTTGATGAAGGGAGGAAACAAGCTGTTGAACTTCTCGATCGTCCGGACCGGTTCCCCTAAGTCGCCGCCACGCTCTGAAGTTGTCGGCTTAATGGCTTGAACGGTATCGTCCTAAACAGAACTGTAATGGATACATTTTGCTGAAAAAAGGTCTGCAGGAATGAGAAATTCTGCGACAGGATATACTTGAAGCTTGGGGCGGTAACTGTGTACTGTATGGATCACAAGAGGCACATGCACGAAGCAAACAGACGACAAATATAGCGCCGCGAAGTGTCATAAACAAGAATTACATAGCCAGCTATTTCATTGTACAAGGATTGAAGGAGTAAAGCCCGAGATAACCCAGTCACGATGTCCGCCCTACTCAGAATCCACAACCAAGTCTTGCTCAAAACCTTCAAAAAGATATGGCGCGACTGCTGCCATCTAAAATTATTATGGGTGAGAACGATGACGACAACGACGAGAAAAGGAACGCACCTCATACGAGCTGAGCAAATCGCCAGCCAAATCGCCTTCGTCAATAGCGGCGCTCATTTCATCAGTGTAACCGTAGTGATGAGTGTGGTAGTCTTGTTGGATGGAGTGCTCCGGGAATGAGACGCTCGGCGCCGGCGCCGTGGAAGTGGAGGGGGCAGTGAAGTTGACTGGCATCACGGACGTCTTTGAGGCATGCGATCTCTTCACCTGCGGCCCTCTCGTCGACTTCGGCTTGAATTCGTAACCAGGATACATCTCCTTGTGCAGCGCCTTTGCAGCCTCTTCGGCATCGATGAACAGACCACGCTCATATGCTCCAAGATTATTCCAAGCGTCGACTGTGGCTGCGGTGAACGACAGATTATAATGCTTTTTGAAGATCGTATACGCGTTCGGTGCGCGCGAAACCTCGTCGTGGACGGGATCGACCTGTGTGTCCTGCATGTACTGCAGGATGAAATCCTGTGGAGACGTGGCTGGAGTAGTGGCGGACGGGGGAACTGTCGTGGATGAGGCCATGGCGCTGTTGTTGTGGTTGCGGGATATCTGTCGAGCGTGTTTGGTGAGATGAGTGGCAGCGTTCGTGTTTATGAGTGAGAGCCAAAGGAGTCGACAAAGGCCTATAATGTATATTCTTGTCACGTGAACTTTCATCACCTAAATTACTTGGTTTGGACCGTCCACAGGCATGGTGTCCATTGGCATTCAGTTCAGCTGGTGGCTCCGTAACTGCAGAATGTGTTAAGTGGAGCCGCTCAAGAGTTTTAATGAGGAATGACGTTACACTGCTTCATGTAGTCTTCAAGCAGCCGCTCGACGCCGGTATATTGAGGGATGAAGATTCACCAACCATCCGATCGGCTTGGTGAGGCGACTGGTGTCGAGTCTAGCTTCATGTAGATAATGCTTAACGAGTTCTTCAGAGGATCTTTGCGAGAATTCTCCCACGGGCGGGAATCAATACGGAGCCAGATGAAGTATACACGCAGCACGGAGCGTGACGCGAGAGAGGTTTAGAGTTTTTCGGGGGAAAAGAGCTCAGAGGATACTGCCATCAGGATGAAGTCAGTAAGAACGCGCCTCTGCACATCAAAGGAAGAACCGTACACATACCAATTTGACCTTCAATGGTTGACTTTGGGAATGCTGGCGCGTAGAGAAGCTGCTGGCCAGAATTCACTGACAGGGGTGGTTCGGAAGGAACCGCGATCGGGCGTTGAAACGTTAACGTTGATCGACTTCGAACCAACATAGGCCCAACAGTCTTCTCTCCCTTAAGATTGGCGTGCATCCTGACGCGACTGGAAGCTAAACCTTGACGAGATCCCAGTTGAATATCTACCATATCCTGCTTATGTCCCATTGCTAATTCTTTACTACTCGCCGCAACATCACTCCCGGAACATTATCGCTATCACGCCTTGTACATCTCTGTGATTCGCGGCTAAACGAATCATCCTGCGCAGAGCATCATGCACCCTTGGACTAGTCTTCGATACATCTATACTCGCTCTCCTGATGGTAAGTAGTATGATTCTTGACTTTGGATGCTAGACATATACCTAGTCGGTACCGGGCATGTCTGAAAACGAAGGAACGTCATCCTGACAGTCCATTCTATTCATCCAGATTTTTGTGTCTTTCCGGACGCGTCCATTCTGAAATGCGTGTTCAAGAAACTCCATATCCCTGTGGTACGCAAACTAGTTCACTTTCCTCTTTCTGAGTACCACAAATCCTGATGCTCAGCTAATGCATCTACAACTCACTCCAGCAATGGGTGTTTGTTTTCTCGTGGTCATAGCGTTGGGTCCACATCCGCTTTGGACTGCGCGCTCGTCCCCAGTCCACCGATCGCCCTTTGTCCTCAGCCTCATTGTTCCGTCACGGTCGTTAAATACCTCGACATTGCAGATGCTCCGAACGACCACTATTCTTTTCATCATGCTTCCCACCCCAACCTTGACTCCTTTCGCGCCCAAGCCCGAATCCAAGTCCGGGATAGCGACCGTGTGCGACCTGAGGACGCGTCTTCTGAAGCGCAAAAGAGATGAAGAAGAGGAGCCCAGCTCTACGCGCGCAGCAAAGGAACAAACGCAGGAACAGGGCAGCTACAAGGCTAACAAGGTTCAAGATACTGCAACGCAGAAATGCGACACACCCTCAGAGAAAGACGCCGCTGAACATCACGCGTCAGCTGCGAATGTGCGGGAACATAGCGCGCATCCCATCCCCTACAACAAGTATCTGCCTCATTTCCCTCTCAATCCGACTCCCTCGCGTCAAATCTACGACGCCCATCTCCAGCACGCGTCTATCAAACCCAAAGATCTTCATGACTTGATCGCGTACCATCATGCTATTCATAACGCTGCCCATCTGCATGGCTACTATTCGTCTGCCAAGCACGGGAAGAGCTACACGACGACGACGACCCACACGTTCGTTCATAAGGTGAGCTGGTCTTCAATTCAATCTTCCTGCCTACTGACAACTTGCTGGTAGGGACAAGGACGAGGTCTCCATTGATTTACTGTAGCAAGTTGAGTATATGGACTTTGTAATCTATTGAGGATTTCTTGGGCAACTTATGGGAAGGAGTAAAACGTACCACGAGTATGGAACGCAGTTATGAAAAACTCAGGCCCTACGCGATCCACTCGGAAGTGGCAAGAATAGGTGGCTGTTTATCTCGCCAAATCCCTGACCTTCTGCCGGACGTCGCTCACACTTCGGCGGGATGGTGTTTTTCGTGCCAGTGAATCGCGGAGACTCGGCGAATTGGACCACAATGAGCGCTTGCCTCTCGTTTTCACAATGGCGTGGACTGCGGGTGAAGTGTCGTAGGTTCTAAGTATGTGAATCTACTATCATTAGTTGCCTCGAGGTGGGCCTTGCTCCCGCGCGAACACTAAGACAACGGCGTAGAAAGTGTGGGGTGAGAAATAAAAGGGTATAGTTCCTAACCGCCGAAAAGACATGGGCCAGACGCTACGCCCCATGCAATAATCAGCCGTCGCAAGTTTGGACAAACATCGGTTCTTAGTCTGGTGCCGTGTTCTAAGATGGGAGGTATCATTAAGTCTCAACACTTACAGTAATAACGTACTTCAGGTTGAAACAATCGTACCGCCGCAGAACAAGCGCAGTATCCGACTTCATCCCCACGCAGGCGGTGTCCACCATCGCATCGATACCTAGTCCTTCTCCGATATCCCCTCTGGCGCCATTTTCAGGCTCCGCAACAGAGAACGAGGGATGCAATCTCACCCGAGTTCGACGGAGCTGTAAATTTTTAGGCAGATCGAGACAGCAGTCACTAAATGCCACCCATTGAGGACAGCCGAACCTAACAGTTGGAAATGGATGTCGAATGGGGAGCGGGGTTGTGATAAATTCCCTTACATATGAAATTTCCTAGACGGGTACTTACAAGACACGGAGACCAACAGCACCAGCATCTCCGAACAAGGGAAGTTGCGAACCTTATAGTACGGAGGCGCACGCACATGCGAAGCGAGTGACGCATGAGTAGTTTTATTCTTCTTTGATTGGATAAAGAAGCCATAACAGAACCACGAGATGGGCCTACAGGAACCGCCGCTAGTTGGGTGGCGTTAAGCTTTGTTCGTGCAGATTGCCGAATAATAATCGTCGAATCAGTATCCTATTGTCCCAGGGAAAGCTTCGGGTAACTGCGGCAAAACAGGCAGGGCGGAGAGCGGAGAAACGCTGCTGGCTGTATGCAGCATGATATGCCAGGGACCCCTTCAGGATAGTCGTAGCGTAGACGGCCCACCATGCGAATGGAAAGCGAGAGGCGGTGCTACCAAATCGGGACTTGCTGACGCGTACAATGCAAAATCAATAGTGGTAAATAACGCGCTCCTTTCCACGAGGATGCCTGACTTGAACGAGCATCGACGACCGCGTGTACGGTTCATGTTCTGGATCTAGGTGTTTGCCGTCAGTAACAGCTGCTTCCCTTCCATCAATTGCTCTCGAACTGGAAACTGTCGGTGACAGTGCACAACGCGTGGCAACTTCGACAAACTGATATCTCACAGTGGGATTATACGACCCCCAATAAGCTCCGTCCGATATTACCTCCTTTTCCATGCTGAAAGGTTTGATTGCAATCCCACATCATAAGGATGATGTTCTACATGACGACTCACAGCTATTCTCTTCATTTTACTGCTTTATAGGAAAGTGCCGAAAGGAAGGCTCCCGCGTTACCTCACAGCTAGGACTATTCTAGACGATATCGAATTCCCTTTATTCCTCGTGTGTTGTTCATCGTTTTCGACACTGGGGTTGCGACTCGGCGTCATGAATTCTGTTGATCATTCGCGCGATCAATTCGAAATCCCTTTCCAGACGTGCTATTGAGCGTGTTCTACAATGGTCGGCATGTTTGTTAGCTGCACTGTTTTTTTTCTCGACGTAATGGTATGTTTACGAACCGTCTCACTGTGTTCGGCCTCGCCCAAGGGTTGTCTAGTAAGTCCGGTTCCTGTATGGAATCATCATGCAAACCTACCCGTCTTCAGGTCTATAATCGTCGCTAACGGCCGGCCCATACAACCGCCGCTTTTCGTCCCCGCAGTTCCAATTATGTCACTCATCCTCGATAAACGTCAATGAAGAGGACTTGTCAAGCTCCTCGTTTCGAGCTTGTCAAGGCAAGGCGGAGCAGGGATAAGTCTCCTTTCTTTGCCCTGTAAGACGGCTCCTAGTCGTCTCATGCAATTCGCTGCCTATCGATGCCCCCGCGAATTGTCTGACTGTCCAGCAACAGAACAGACTCATTGGGGTTCGGACCCATGTGAAGCGAGCCATCGTGTTCATAGCGTAAGCATCTGAAAGAAGGAAGTCCAACAAGTTTTAACATGCATACCAAGTGGATGAACCAATAATGCACGCGATGACCGGTGGTCTAGTAACTCACCAAGTCGAGTAGAATGCATGCGTCTGATGATCCGGAGTTATCGATATATCTAACCAAGTGCTTCTGTGAGCAATTGCTTTTTTTGTCAGATCTTGTTCTAAAATCCTCATCCCGAATGGGGTTTACTGACCACCTCTTGCGTCTAATCGATACACTGCCGAATCATTTCCGGTCGCTCACCTCACTCCCGAATCGCGTAATCCGTAGTGGCATGAAGACGTGTACAACGTGAAGGTAGCGGCAAGTACCTCTTTGGAGTTCGCGAGTTCTACTGAGTAGGAAAATGTGCTGACAGCTGTTCAAAAGCAAGATCTGAAGTACGCTGGTGGAAGTTATCCGAGATCAATTGTGTTTGTCTCCCGCGCCCATCGCTCCTCAAGTACCATGCAAGTAGTGCCGGTCGCAGGTTCTGTGTGTACCAATGCGAACTCTATTCCACATGGCTCTAATGCACCTCTTGGGTATCTCTGCGGCTGATCTTATTTACCGTTTGCAGCTATGTTGAGTTCTTGTAGCGCATAGCTTCATCTTAACATCCAGGACGTCCTCGCGTGCATTCTCGGCTTCCACTGTACTCAATTATACCTTTCGTACAAGCGTACCATGGTATTACGGCGACTCAGTACATCATGAAAGATGCATTGGTCGAAACATCTTTGTTATCATCTGCGTTCCGACCTCAGCCCTCATCGCTGATCCGCCGCCCGCCGTCGATACGATGCCTGATCCTGGTGCTGATGGAGCCTGCGATGCGCGGCTTTGCTTGGATACGTCGGGGCCTAATACGTGTCTAAGTCGCGGTTTGAATATACGTTGACATTCGTCGCTTATGTAGTAGTGCCACGGAGCGGTTCCCGCGATACACACACAAAACCGACGCAGACAGCATTGAGAACGCGTGCCAGCTGTCATATCTGTGAACCTTTGTTCAATCGGCGCAGAGTGCGAAGCCACAGGAAATGGGTTGTACGAATAGAGGGCTCCAAAACGTGCGGGCGCTGTAGATGTACGGTAAGATCAAGTCCGCATCGAGCTTGGCCGAGGAAGAGCTTCATACTATGCTAACTGACTTTTTTTTTGTCTTGGACGGCCACGGCACGTCGGAAAACGCGATTTCTCACAGAGGAGGACCGATTTCAAAGAAATGAAGTTAAGAAACCCCTTCGTATTCTTCACGAATTCTTCCAGGTGACCTGTGTCAATTCACTGGAACAACTGACGAATAAGTTGCTCGATTACTGGTGTATACCGCGGAAGCGACCGAGTTAATAATCGATAATCAGAGTCATGTCAAATCAAAAAAGAGCAGAACTTGAGAGATGCTCGGCGTACCGAAATACCCGGAAATCTTGAGGCAGAAGACGACCGCACGAACGGTCCCCACTATGTACAACTGATGAACTTTACGACGATCGTACACCAAGATTTTCAAGACTGTCTCATGCTTGCATCAGTGCTTCGTACGCGTCAAACAGACGCTCGGTCTGGATGGACTCATTCGAGTTATGTTTCTCCGACACTTCGTCTATGAGTTCCACACATTTGGTTCGTTCCTAGTATCTTTGCACGGATTATAAGTATCACGAGTCTGCCACGGCTGGACTAAACGGGACTGACATCCTGAGTGAGTATCTCACTGGTACTTCTCTTCATATTTCTATGTCGGACTGACTGATGGATTGTGGCGAGCTCGTGATCGCCCTATAAGATTGAACACCAATTCTACCAACTCTGACTTTTTTCAGCGGGAGAAAGCTTCTGCGTCACATTTTCTGCGACATGGTCAAACAATCCAGGCAACATCTCAGGGAATCAGAGCGATTCGGACTAGGAACAGGTTACTACAGCTGCGCCGGAGAATGAAAGTCTCCATTAGTATGATGCTTCTTCTTCTCCTGGTAGCTATGACCTTATTCCCTTTGGGCTACTGCTCGGCCTGTGCAGATGACGCTGTATTCGGAGCCAGTAGTAGAAACGACCTGATCTCAATTCAAGCGCCACAATGTGAACTTCATTGGAACAGCTCGGGGCCTCGGGAGCTTATATTACTGCAGTCTAGCTCATATAACAGACTTGAGCCAAAATAACAAGACCTTGTAACCGCATGCTAGCAAACCTCGCGCATGATTCTGGATCAACGTTTGTTCTGTTATCGCAAATCCGTTTCTTGCGACACGGATAGCGACGTAAAATTTCGAGTGATAAATAGTTACGGAGAGCAAGAACCACCACCCTTCCTTGAGACATATGCAGTCGTATGACAGCTGAAAAAATGGACTCTACGGAGAGACGAAGAGACATCAGCTCGTAACGAGTCGCATGCCAGAAAACTCTAAGGTATAGTCTAGATCTCCATCAGAGCACACTGAAGCGTTTCGTTGGATACCCTGGTCGAGGGCACCATCACGCCATACCTTCCTGCGCCAATCTGCTAGGGAGGGGTACAATTCAACCTCCGTGGAAGAGTGTGTCGACTCCGGATGAGTGGCATACCCGTAAGGCTGGATTTCCCGCGTCAAGCGGAGTCCGAAAGAAGTAGCCGCATGAGGGAAGGATGTACATGCCGTACGCCCAACCCGCGGTGAACCAGACCAGAGACGAACCGCATGTGGTGCGAGGAACGGCACAGCTACCACGTCTATCAACAAGAGCCGGAGTCTGGGATCCGCATCGGGCTCAGAAACACTGCCACCGTCAGACGATTGCTGCAACGATTAAATTTCGCTTACTAGATCCGAGTCGATTTTAGTATGCGGGAAGTACCAGCTCGTCGTCAGATTGAGCACCATACGATCTGATTAGAAGCATTTGAGCACATACTCGTGGATAAGATTCAAAGCTGTATGACGCAGAAGAAAACGCAGCGCGCTTTGAGTAAAGCATGGTCATTAACTTCATGACAACGGAGCCCAGGTGGATCCCACGTTGAAGAAGATCCTGGAGAAATGCGACTGGACACGAGTAGATGTTGCGGCGCGTCCGGGATAATCAAAGCCGTTATCATTTTCCAAGTTAGAGCTAGGGCCTGCGCCGGGATTAACCTATGAAAGGAGAAACGAGGGAGGGTTGACGGAAGGCGAGAAGCGCTGTGTCAGTCCAGCCTCATGCATTGGCGATGAAAAGGTGCTGCCACCATTACAGCAGTCATCTAGGAAGGAACCTTGTCGAGAAGATACTGAGATGCTCCGGAGTGATATGTCTAGCATTGACGTGGCGGAAACTGTCCCAATGCAGCAAGTCCGAGATTACGAGTTACTTCGAGCCGGAGGAAGGCTGCGGCAGGACAGCTACTGCATAACCTCACGGGGAGATAGAAGACAGCGAGAAGACACCGTCACGCGAAGAGTTTGAGCTCGTGATCCGATACAAGTCTGTCCAAGCAAGGAAGCGTTCAAACAACAGGTAAGCTCCCACAATACAGATGGGGAAGGCTGACGGCATATTCGTGTCCAAAGTCTGTGGTGGAGAGCTTGATTGACGTGTTCGTGGAAAATCAGACCAAAAACACCGAACCAAAAGGGATTCACAAAGCAAAAGGAGAGACACTCAAAGCGCGTTATTTGGCGCTATTGTCCTGAGCACGTGGACTTCCACAACGCGCACTATCAACGTTTTCAATGCATGGCTCTCTCGACGACAAGGGAACGGCCCTCGATTCACTTTATGGCCTGGGCTTTCGCTCACGCTCTGACTCTGCGCTTCCTCTGCTTCCCTTGAACACTATCCGACCTGAAGAACTGCTGGCGGAATGACCTCGGTTTGGCTTGATGGCCCTACTCTCCTTTTCTTGGAAACTTGCGCTATCCGCTGCACTGCATACATTTTAATACGTGACGAGCCGCGACCGCCTTCATCTAGAGCACTTCCACCATCTTCAGGCATGCCTCACACTCCTTGTTTGACGGCGCGACAAGAACCTCAATCACCGTGTTTATGTCGTACATCGTCAAGTTACTCGAAACGATGTGTTCATCACTGCTAGGGCTGCTGACCGCAGGATAGCACTTGCGGACGCCTGGTGATTTGCTCGAATGAAACCTTAAACGCATCAAAGGGCTGTTGTCTCGATTCCTGAGGTGAGATGTGGCTATGTTTTATTTACACGCTGCTGAGGCATGATCAGCCCGTGCGGACGACATCCCCTCGATTGTCGTGCTGTGCTTCCCGGATGGTTTAGTACTTACTTGATGCAATCCAGCCCCCGGTGGCACGCAGATAGAAACGGTCCTGAAATAAATAGGCGTGCAAGTCTGAGAAGCACTGACTGATCTCGGTCTCGTTGGGGTCGGACAAGCACCGGATGCTGTGCTTCGTTGATGCCGTCACACCCACCAATAGTGTGACCGCGGCTCTCGCCAGATAGTGATTAGATTGCTCGCGGTTCCTCGTATTCACATCATGACTATGATTCCAGGGACATGCACCGATAAGGCGCGTCGAGCTTCATGCGATCTCAGCTGCTCGGTGCGCGAACGTCGGTGAGCTGGTCGCAAGTCCGCACTGCGCCACAATCATGTGGCGCGTCGTTTGTCGTCGTGCCCATCTGGCTACATTGAACTCCACGTCCGCGCCGCGTCATGTCTATGCACGGGGCGACCGTCTGGGTTTGAACTTTGAACCTGTATCCACTGATGGTATCGTAAGTATTCATTGCTGCATCCACTTTCACCGATATCCGAACGTGTGAGCTCATACTATGCGTCGCTGTCTACCTCACATACGCCTTCATCAATACTATCTTCATCGGACCTTGTTTGATCCACGCGCTTTCCATCATTCCTCGTAACGCTATTGAGTATGTAGGACTCGACATAAGCGGCCCGAATTCCTTGCAATACCTCCGTCTGCTCCGCTCCGCGGCTGTGCTTGATATGGCTTTCGTATACACGTGGATCTTTCCTTGTTCGGTTAGACTGCATCACCACTAGGCAGTACGTTAGCCGACGCCTAGTTCAAACCTTTGTAGTGACTTTGATAGAGGCGTAGGTCTCACATTCATTTAGTGGCGCAAAGGAGCCATGTGTAAAGATTAATACGATATATACAGCCATCAATTTTGATTTCGATGAGGCTTAGATTCGCCGCCGGGTAGCGTCGAGACGGGAAAAAACAATCTAGTCTGTAAAAGACATCCAGGGAGTGCATCGTGTGATGAGCCCACTCCAATAAGAATACTGACTCGTATATCGAATTGCAGGAAAGCACCATTGAAGCATTACGACGCCATGGACACGAGTGAGTGATTGAATTCGCAGCTCGGATGTGGCGTCGTCGCATACAGGTCCAGGCAAACTAAACACACCCGCAGTGGAGACGGGGACGGTGGATTAGTGCCGAGGAATGGAAGGAGCACGGCTTCAGCTACATCGTGATGCAACGGCGAACGATCAAACAGGTATGCGGGTAACAGACACCTTGAGTCGGGCGAGTGCCCGGGCACTGATGGTGTTACACGGGACAATGGCGTACACAGGATAGTTAGTCAGTTTATGGGCCGTTGATTTTGGATCCGGGGAGGATGTAGTAGGTCATGGATCCTTTGTTCGGGTATGGGGTACACACAACTGTTCATACCAGCGGACACCGGGAGAAGATCAAGTTCAACTTGGTTAGCCAACAGCTTAGTTTCAGTTCCCAGACGAGTATAGGTTCAGGTGTGTGGTGCCTCCCAAGCAAATGTATCAGAGTTCCAAGCTGAAGTAGGTTGATCGATAAGAGTGAAGAAGAGCAAGACATCGGAAAGATCTGACAGGTAAAGAACAATCCTCCCGTTCGAACATTGGAAGGCGCCCAGACTATACATAGTGAACGTCCTTGGTCAAAGCAGGAACGTGATGCTGTTGATTTGTTTGCCCTTGTTTATCTCAGAACGAGTTAACTTGTTCAAAAGTTCTCAGACTAGTACTTATTGCGAGCCACATGTCGTAGTACCCAAAGCAGGCCTTTCACCGCTCTGACGTCTCGCAATTCCCACTCCCATGGCATCTACTGTCCAATTTCATGCGGCGGGTTCCTCCCTAGCCTCTCCCGGTCCTGCGAACTTGAGAATCAAACCGCTTGCACGGTCCGACGGGTTTTGCGCTGTCCGCATTCGCCAAGTGCGCCAAGGTCCGGGGCTATACTATACCTCTCCATTCAATCAAAGTCCCAGGAAGAGTCTTTCGCTTGATCTTCATCTTTGTTAACTTCTCGATCGATATCATGATTTACACCAGAGTAATAAGTACTATATAATCATATAGCTCATCGGCGCGCGGGAGTGATATTTGGGATCCCCGTCGAGTTCGACTGTCAATCACGTCTGTCCTATGATCTATCTTTGCGCGTCATCACCCATTTGACAACGTGTTACTTATTGATTCGGTTACAGGGTGCGTGCAAGCGCGCGCTCGCGTCTTTGTTCTCCATCGGATATTATTGCGGCGCAAACGGAGTGGAAAGAGAAAATTCTGGGGTCATGACGAAAGCGGAAGAAGAATGAATTAATCATGAATACGTAGTGTGCCTGGTCCTGTTGTCGGATCCGAAGGCGAAAGGCCTAGAGAGTTTCGTGTGCGCCAGTGTGTTACAGTACTTGATCTTTGTTCAATGCCTTTTTTTCATTTCCACTGCACTCGGGATGGTGAGGTTTACTTACTCGGGCGAGGCAGGTCAGAGTTAACGTTCATCATGATCTTGTCGTGACAGTTCTTTGAAAGTGTGCGATGACTAGCACCGGTTAGCAGAGTTACCGAAATAAGCGAACAAACAAGAGACCGTCGGCGTCTGTTTTGCATCCGCTTCCATTGCCAACTCGTATGCGTGAAGTTCTTTTTCCTTCTGGTCATCACAACAACGAAAACTCATGGTGGTTCTTCCGAGTCAATTGTCCATTCCGTTTGTTTACTCACCCCCTTCCCCTCACATGGAGCACAATCTTCTTCGTTCCTATTTTATCGCATTTGGCAATCAACGTCACTCTGGGGATTCCTCTCTCCTGCTCCTGAGCGCCCCGGGAGATGGAGCGAATGTCATTTATTGAGGGGGGAGAGTTGAATAGGGCTGATCACCGCGGCTAGACTGACCGCCCTTGCTCGCTTACCCGCCGCCAACTCAAATAGCTGTAAGGCAACAAACAAGGCTCGCGAAGGAATGGAGGCAACCCAGCCCCGTGTAGGGCTGGCCGTCTCGGCACTTGCCGTTCCCCCCATCTAGTCACGCTGGTGACGGAGAAGAACGACGACAGATTTCGTAAGCGCTCGTAGCTGTTAATCAGGCTGCACCTTCGCGGGTGTGGTGGAAAAAGAAACGCCACCATCCGAATTCGAGAGAGAAGGCAAGGCGTGGGTGGTCGTGATGGGTCATCATGGAATTTGTCGAGCGTTGTTCTCGGAGTGACGCGGGCTCAATATCGCTGTTCTTAGGCCTTCGTCCAAGTTCACCCAGCCACTAAGACCGGTTAAATATGATATGATTTAGAGCGGGATGCATGGGGTATCCGGGCCCGCCTTCAAATTTTTCAGATTGTCATGCCACAGAATAGGGTTCATATGGCATATGCACGCGAATTCTTTAAGCGCCAGCCCATCCCTCTCTAAACAAAACGCCATCTCAAAGGGGAACAAAAGACATTTGATTACATTGCGATGTCTTCTTCTCCTGCGCAACACATTACCCAACGTAACCCAAGTAAGTATACTAAATAATAAAGCTGTAGAGATACATGAATAATTGCAGTGCGATCGATGTGTGGGTGTCCAAAAAATGTGGCGTGTGGTGATGATGCTAATAAGTAAGTATGCGGAGAACGGCAATGTATCGTAAGAACATGAATGGGCATAAACAATGAAACAACTATGAACGGCGGTAGAACGCAACGCCAGGTGGGCCCGCGTTGGCAAACGGCGCATAGACTGGCTGCGGGTGCTGAAGCGGAGGAAGCTCAACGGCTTGCACAAGAGGTGGAGGTGGCGACATGGGAGACGACTGCGGACAGGTTGTAGTAACATATTGCGGATGGTGATACATCAACTTCCCTCTCAACGTGTAAAAGTAGAGATTCTCGGGAGTGGAAACAGGCTCACGCCTGCAGGCGGAGACGAGCGTGGGCGGTGCGAGTGGGGACGAGAAGGCTGGCGACGGGTGGGCTGATATCCTTGTAGGAGAAGTGCCGTCATACGCGGGAGAAAAGCGCGACGGCGAGTCCAACGACATGCGGCCAAAGCCTTCCAATGCAGTTGTGGAGATTTTAGGAAGCTTCACCTTGACTGGCGCGGGTGAGAAGGCAGTCTCCGCGCTGCGCTTTCCAATTCCCTCGTACGCGCTAACGGCGTTGGGGATCTGAAGCGGAGGGAGCTGACTATGGTGAGGGCTCATCTTCCTCGTCCTCACGCGATGTGGACTTGTACTCCGAGCACGTCCAGATCGTCGTCCCTTGGCCTTCTCTTTTGCCAACACAAGTCCTTTCAACACCCACAGCCACTTTTCGTAAGAGCGCTTGTCGACGTACAAGTCGTAATCGACACCCTGCAGAAATTCGCGTTCCATTCGGTTGACTTCCGTGAGGGAAATGCCAGAGACGTCCGACCAAGTGCGGTTCGTGTACGTGTTGCTAGAACGAACGTCAGCTGAAGACAAATTGATGAATGACGAGAAGACATACTCGTCAAGAAATTTGTTCGCCATCATTAGACCCGCCACTGCGATCCTAAATTCGCTACCTGGCTGCGCCTCATTACCACTACCCTTTTCGCGTCCTTTCAAGCGGTAAATGTAGTGCAACGCGAGCACGATGACTGAATGCGAGACTTGGGTAGTCTCGAGCAGCTTTTGCATAAAGCGCACAAAATTTGGCGAGGCGCAGAGTTGAAGTGGTGCGCGAGAGAACCAAAGGTAACAAATCATCTCGCAAGTTTTCTCCGCGATAAACTGCGCAGAGCGCGTCTCGCGCCAGTCAATGGTGAATGTGGGTTGCTGGGGAGGCTCTACCGCGATGGGGGAGGGCACATATGATCGAAGTGGCTCGTCATCTGGCGGTGTCACTAAGAAAGAGTCAATTGATAAATCATTGTTTGAAAGAAAGTAAGCGTACGCGGACTGGACATGTGGCGGACAGATATCTGATGGTCAAACTGCGCTAGCGAAGGCAGCGTTGGACGCGGAGCATTGTAGTACTCGTACTGGGGTAGAGCCCGCCGCTCAAAAGCGCCAGTCAATGGAGGGGTCAAAGGCATAGATGTCGACGCGTCATCAAAGTACAAGTCCTTCGGGGCGGCGTAAGCAGGTGGGTACTGAGTCGTGCTCGTCGTCGTCGGATACATCTTGGACGCTGTGCTCGTCGGCGGCGGCTGTAGCGCGTACATGAGTTCGTTAGGTAGGGGCGCGATGGCCATTGTGGCAGAAACACGCAAAGATGGAGAAATAATAACAAGTCAAGAAGGCCGCCATGGATTAGAGAGTCGATATTTAAAACACGGGTGACGGAAGAGGAGGAAGACAGACCGCTTTCCCAAAACGGAAGGGATGCGATCTGCTGTTTGCACCTCGTAGTCTGAACAGGGGCCGATCCTTGCTATATTGAGCAGATGTGTCTGTAAAAAACTCAAAAGATTTGGTGGCGGCATTCCGGCATGAGGGGAATCCCCAGGGATTCCCCATAGCCTTGTCTACTTTTTCGCTGAGTCACCCATCAACTTTCCTTTTACAGCCACTACTTCCTGCGGTATTTGACCCTTCGCCTCAACAATTTGCTCTGTTTCTCCTTTCAAACTGAACGTAACGACTTTGAGCAACGGGTCTGGCTCTCCTCCTCGGCGTGCACACCAGAGATGCAGATGCGGTGATTTCCCTAGTACAGTAGCCCTTTCTTGATCTCCTAGTAGTCTTCTGCCTTCATTGAACTGCCCCATGCGCTTCAACAGGAGACGAGACATAGCATTCCATTCCGCCTTTACGGATATCCATCTACGGCCGCGCCACACATTATTATCCCTAACCTTCCATCTCGCGCCTTCAATTTTCAAACCCCTTTCATCTGTTGTTGTCCCTTCACAATGTGGACTTGCAAATTCCACTCAAGGCTACGGCTGCAAATACGAATTCCACTAGAGCTACGCTTCTCAAAGTCCGCGCCTCACTCTCCGGATCCTACGAGTAACCCACACTCTTCTTCCTTCCAAGACATAACTCACAACACAAAGTAAGTACGTACCCTCGGATTCACCCGTCCTCTTCTCCCTTCCCTTCCCTTGCACTCGTAATCAGAAATCCGCGCAGAACTCAAAAAGAAAACGTTGCCTATTCCGCACACTTGTCACCACGGTTTCCAGGCCCACCTTTTTCCTTTTTCTTTTCTTTTTGACCAGAGACTCACTAATGCTTCCGTGATCCGGGCCTCCGAGACCGGTGTCTCAAGATCAAGATGATCGCCGCTAGGTACCACAACGATACGGATCAAGGTGAGTCACAGGCGCACGGGTGAAAGGTTACGATGACGCGTCGGCTGGAGGCAATTGGCTGCGCATAAAATAAACGGGTGCGCCACAAAGGAAATGGAATGGACACCACCCTGTGTTTAGGATCTAAAGAGTCGATTTCCATTCCTGCGATTGACAGCGGACGGGGGCGGCTTTCGGGTGTGCGACCGACAATAAGGGTGTCTCCAGTAAACCTTGTGCATGCACACGCGTGAACTGATCCAAGTAAATTCAAGAACTTCGGGCTTACAGCACAGCAAGGTTACCGAGCCATTCGTACACACTCCTTGACGAGAAGTCAATCCGAGATCATCTTTCGGTATGCGACGGCGAGATCGATACCATGAAAGAGTAGTAGCAGTAGTAATATACTCTGAGCTCTCGCAGCGCCACATGCATACACTCCTTCCTTCTTGTCGGTGCTGAAACGGCCCATATAGGACAACCATCTCTCTTCGGGTTAGACTGAGCGGAACGTGCATTTGTTACTGTCGCCGACGGTAAGGCTGAAGAAAAGGTCACTAACACTGCATCGATTTGATTTCGGAAAGGAGCGCAGACGCCACCAACTCATCAACGGGCCGGCAACATCAGTCAATTGAATGTCGGAAAGAAGAGGAAGGGCGCCAGCGGGTATTTAGTACCGTAGCGGGCGGATGAGTGAGAGCGCGGGATATGCACGAGAGAACTTCGAGTTATGCCGCATCGACTGCGGGTATGAAGAAGCTCGAGTTCTCGGGACATAGATGAAGTTGGACAGAAGTATATATATATATATATATATCGTGGTGGGCAGAAAGTTGCCGGAGTACATCCATGCTCGAACGTCGGGAGTGAAAGGCACGCCGTTGAAGTGGAAGCCGGCGAAAGATTTGGTTCGTCAAGAATAAACCACGTATTGATAGCATGGGAGCAGATTTAGAACCAGCAGAGGATCATAACGTGGTATCATACAGAGGGAGTGTCGACAAAAGAAATCACAGTCAAGATCAGAGCATAGTTAGCGCGCTGAGTTGGCGCTGAGAGGAACGGACAGTTTAAATTTGTGACAAACACGCCCAAATAAATCAACACGCTTTCTTCCCTCTCCTTGCATCACGTACCTCAAATACACAGCCCCGTGGGATTATTGCCGTCCAGCTTAAACTATCTATAGCAAAGTTCATGCAGCCTGTGCCTGTTCTTCTCTTTCCAACTCGTAGATCATCATGACCTGGAACTTTTTTTGAACAACGGGAAACTATCTTACGCTGAGCGCTGAACTTTTGATACTCTTGGTTGCCTTGAACTGGTCCACCGGCAATCCTTCGTCACCCGACATATCATGTCTTTCTGTTGCAATTCAACTTAATGACCTTAGATCAATCGCCCGCTTGTGTCTCAGTTCCAACTCATGAATGCGATCAAGATCTTCGTCGGTATACTGTTTGTTTCGTCTGAGATGCAGATAGTACTGTGGTGAGACTTGGGAGCAGTATTCAACTTACATTCTGTTTTTAGGCCAATCATTGGATCCTGCTCCCTCTTGTGGCCTTGTATCATCAATCGTGAATATGCAGATCCAGAGACCTGTGATCAAGTCTTCGACATATTCTCCACCCAGAGTCTGACATCCTCCCATCTAATCAAATACTAGGACGCTGAGTGGGATCGCCTTGTCACCGTTCAATCGTGCCAATGCAACTTCAAGACGTCTATCAATTTGCTAGAACGTTAACTCGCCGACGTTCTCATTAGTACATGGCGCTTACACTCTCGACTCTATCTTGTATGCCACGACTGCGCGCACTGGGGCCTGTGCGCTCGTCAGCTCCGTTACCGTAGGATCCTTGGCCTGAATCAGTGATCCAAAACGCGGTCCTTAGCACCAACGCTTATCATTCAACGAGTCGTTGATAGTCATTGGCCCCCCACTGAGGATTGCGTCGGCACTTCGAGAGAAGTCACCAGTGTCTTACACAACGTCCGGTTCTCGGACTGGTCTCTGGTATTCATCTACTGGAGAAAAAGTTTCTTCCTCCGCCTACTAACCTTTTTTGAAGAAGACCAAACGCGGACCGATACACACGTGCACGAGAAGACTCAAGTACTAGGCGGGAAGTCCAGTAGATCAGCGGCGGTGGATTCGCCAAGATGGATGCGACATGAAATGATGAAACCGTCCCCCGCCGACAGTTGCGCTGTCAATGAAACTGACTGGGGGTAGTAGGGCGTCGCGCATCTCCTGCCGCACGTGTTCGATGAAATGGACGTAGTGCGCAGTCGAGAGTTTTTTCATTAGGAATCCCGGTCAACGTGTAGGTCAACTTGAGAATGACACGTTGATAAATAGCTCGGGATTCTTACGAGTCTGATGCCAAAAGCGAGCATCGAACTCGGGTTTAGGTCATAGATGAGCGGGCCCAAGTAGGCCGACGCGCGGAGTGGGCTTGAGAGGTCCACCGAATCAGGTGGCATCCACCCGAGCACCCCGAGACGCTTTCGAGGCGCTATAGCAGCGTCGATTGAGTAGCGCAAGCTGACAGTGTAGAGCTTAGAATCCTGTTGAGCGGTCTAGTAGTAGACGAGTTGAACGTCGAGGCGTAAGGCGGAGTGAATAACGTCGGACGGAACCGCATCGACGATCAGGGCAAGAGTCGCTTGTGGAAGGTTTCGACTTGAAGAATTCAGTTGGCGTGGTGGTGACGTACGGGAAGCAAGCATTGAATGACTGGATTAGGTCAAAGGCGTGTGTATTACTGTACCAGCTATTCCACAGTCGTTCGCCGGTGTACTACTAGTAAGTAGCAGCATGAGAAGATGAAGGAGTGGCGCCACAATTTGTAGTCCTCCTATCACGGCGGGATGAAGTAAGCTCAGCACAACGGCGGATGAGGGCATATTCCAGTTGACCAACTGATCCGAGTGCAAACGTAGAGTATAGTCATCAAGAAACCACGAAGAGAAAGCGGCTTAGTGTGACAGGTAAGTATACAACATCAATAACAGAATAATGAGGTGGACAACACCACGTCCCGGGTTTCAGTTGAACGAAAAGACCAAAGTTCGTGATCACATGTACCGTCGCCAGCCCTCATCAACGATGTGTCAGTGTCGATTCGCGGAATCAAGGCCCACTTACGTTGCCGGTGTACGACACACTTCCGTTTCTATATGAAGGAGAAGGGGCTCGCTGAGCCTTGTTGAAATGATAGGAAGAAAGCAAGGTTATGAGAACCTGATGGATAGATGGAGGCGCTCGCATAGCGCGGGTGACTTGCGACATGCATGATGCCGGTCCAGTGGGTACTGCCATCAGGTTAGTGTGCACCAGGTTCAATCCCTCTTTAGGGCAGGGATATCAGAAGCGACAAGGGCACCGCGATATGCCAGAAATTCTGCGACGACCTGCGTTCTGGCCCACTCAATTGAATGATAGTAATTTTACCGCGTCCTCTCTCTGCATTGAATTATTCAAAGCGGTCCAGGTTCAGAGCGATGCATTCACTGACCTGCCCGATCGTAGAGCCGTTCCTTTCTAGAGAGCACAAGGTAATAATCCAGACGAGGAGAAGGACGAGTACACGGCATGGTCGTTCCCATCCGCATCTGGAGCACAGCTACTGTTTCCATTCTAGAGAACAACGTTACCACATCGGTGACAGACTGCGGCGATTGTGACCTTGCATAAAACATCAGCGCAGATCAGAAGAGCACTATCACCATCATGATATCGATGTCATTGTTCGTGTAGTGCGACAGACACGAAAAGCCCAAGGGTATCATCCTCATGAAGCCGGTAATAACACGCATGATACCGCTGAGAATTCGAGCTATTGCCGACCCCGAATGACGAACAATATGCCCTCAAACGGTAGAGATGAGACATCGATAACATTACCTATACATGATGGAGGTTAAGCCACACAGATGCATATGCATGCATGATCAGCCCAGTGGGAGGTTGAGCCACATTCATTAGTAAGCGCATTGAGAACCTCCCTTAGATCAAGGCGCGTTGGTGCCGTCCATCCCAGTCCGGGAACATTCCGAGTACAAGTAGCTCTGTGGCGCGACGGACACGGGGGGGGGGGGGTCCTCAAGAAACAGCAATCATCAGCCGCAAGAGCTAAGCATCTCTACAGGAGAGCTTATTGAGATCCCAAGACTAGCTCGACTACCACGTACGGCGACCACGGAGGCTCCCTTTCTGCAAGTCGACGCCGGAATTCGGGATGGGTTTACCGGAGATCATTCGGCACCGTATCGATTAGACGCAACGGAGTACCAGGCGAGAACCGCGCAATTGAAGTACTGTCCATTCGGGGATGGAGACATTGGGACAAGATCTGACCGAAATCAATACGGACGAAATTGCATACTTACCTCTCATTCCGGAGTCATCTGACGCGGTGGAGGTTCTAACCGACTCGAAGTACTTCCCGAAGTGAAGCGAAGGCGCTGTATAGTTCAAACGGAGCGGCGTGAAGTAAACGGGTGGCATCCACGGTAATAATATGAAAATGCTTGATGTTATGCGTAAATGTAATGTTCGCGACATGAAACGAACTTCCTCACGACATCTTTGACTGTCTTTACTTTTGGGAAGTCACCCATTGCTGTACATTGACACGGGGTGTAACACATGCGCCACGTCGACCTGACGTTGGTGTAAAGCTGTGGAATATGTAAGCGCGATCCTGCCCGCAGAACGCGCGCGACTGTAACCTTCACAAAGCATCCGATCCCGCCCTTAGAAGTACAGTCTGGATCAACCAGATATGCAAACGGGCCATCAGACGACCGATTCGACTTTGCCGCGCTACGTAGGTCCGAAGCCGAGTTGATCTATTATGACAGGTCCAGGTCGAGTGGTAGTAAATTGACTGAAGCAACTCGGAAAAGACGAGAACTGCGTTCGCAGGGCAGAAAAGGCTAAAGAAGCTTGCAGCTGTTTAGCCTTGTTAACGTTGAACCTCATGGAAGGGGAGACTCGCCGTGATGTTTATCAGAGAAGTGCCATAATTGGGACACTGGATGATGATAACGGTGCTTTTCTGGACTGAACACTGAAGGGCGCCGGCGTCATACCGTAAGTAATAGCTAAGGAGGGCTAAGATTGGGTGATGGTTTAATGAAGGGACCGGCCTTGCAATCCGGGGTACGCCGACCCCAACCTATGCGAGAATGATCAAAACACGAAGCGGACAGCCGGTGTTGAATGAATTCGCGTTTTTAGAAGAGCATAGAGCGTCCACTGCAACTACTGTAAATGTGACCAGCACTGCATCCAGGCTGAAAGAAAAGGATGTACCCTTTAATTGCCCGCGATGATCCACGTACAGAGTTTTCAGCATGCATCGCGGTCCCTATGTCTTGTTCTCCATTCAGCCGCTGTCTGGAAAGCTGAAAGGCAACCGCAGCAAGAAGGGAAAGGACCATAGATCGTCCATGAACTTGTGAAATAACGCAACAGCCATTTCCTTCATCCTGGATTGCCTTCCCTTCGGCGCTTTGGAGTAAGGGTATAGGTGCCAGCGCGTTGAGTGGATCGTCATGACACTTGATTGTCAAAGATATTGCAAACGGGAAGAAATATTGATTTGCAAAAGGAATGGAAGCGAAGATTTCATTAAGAGCCCAGAACTTAAAGTGGGGGTGCATCGCGTATAGCCAATGATTGTGCGGTCAAACCTTGTTTGGGGTGGAACGAAAGAACGTGTTGTTTGCCTCTGTTGATTCCGCCTGCGCGTCATCATTCATGTAACGACCCCGGGCCGTTTACCGGAAGGTAGCTCTCTTACCACCATGTGGCAGGCACTAGTACTACGGGCAGGCCTCTTGCGAGTACACTAACGGATATCCCGATTCATATTCAATGAACCCAAATGTTCCTGGCATCTTCTGTTGTTGTTCTTGCAGCCTACCTTTGTGGCTGCTTCTAGCCCCGCGCTTGTCCGAATCTTCCCTGGGACAGTTGGACACGGTTGATATTCGGCAAGAAAAAGGCTAACGCCACTTCACATAATCTATTGCGACCGCTCCGTTCCTGTGCATCTCGTGGCCTGTTTGTCTCCGCCTATACTGTGCATTCCTTTATTCGTCGGTGATTGCTCCGTTATGGTCGAATAATCAGATGCGGATGCGTCACTTTCTTTCACATGTTACATGTACTACGCGAGCGCCGCCATCTGCAAGGTTCGCCTCTTCCCTTGTCCACCTTGTTGT
>JADNYV010000444.1:0-28182 GCA_015501055.1 Mucidula mucida
ACGCAGAAGATCCAACAATATTGAACTCGAACGAACGCGTACTCGAGTCATCAGCTAATAATGACAACAACGATATCTCGAGGTTGGATCCAGATGACGATGGCGCAGAGATCGTGTCAAAGCCTCTGTCGCGCGAGGCATCTCAGAACAGTCTTCGTGGTTTGGCGCGGAGGGAGTCCCTGACTGACTTGAATGACTGAGTGCTCCGTCTTTGTACATCCGTTTCATCTTGATTTGTACTACATGTTTATTTCTCTTTTATATCACTGAATGTACATAGTCCCAATTTAACTTGTTTTAGAAGACGAATCTCACTTGAGATATGAGCCTTAATACTGGTCTGTGGTGTGTTTATGTGCGCATACCTGCCCAAGCACGAGCCGGTATCGAGATCTCGATCCTCAAATGTCGACGCGCCGCATCCAGAGGGCCTTTGATGTCCATATCCAAACCGCCGGCGCTCCAAAAAAAAACCACCCTGTAGCCATTGCAGGGATGTAACGAGCAGAATCGTGGACAAGAACTTGACGGTGGCAACGGAAGCGCCCCTGTCGAATGTTCTTTGCGACACTGAATACAGGTACAGTCTAGTTCCGATGAGAGAAATCGCAGCCCGTGCCTACAGCCATGTATGTCAGTGGTCGTAGGCGAAGACAAGACTCGAACCAGTATCCAAAAACGCCTGTCCCTTTCAACAAACTTTCAGGCTGAGACAGCAGTATTAAGAACCGGTAGACCTCCCATCCTCAAAAAGTTGTTCACTAATACCTATGCAGGCGAACGCAGAGATTGTACTTACAATTTGAGTGCAATAAAAAGTCGTCATAATTACCTTCATTGGCGCTGTCCCTAGAACTGCTGGTCTACACCGCCATCGAGTTCCCTTGTACAACCAAGATCACTTTGTGGCCGGTTCCGTCCGTGCAAGATTGAAAAAGCCAACTCTTTACTGACCTCCACACCACCACTAAGCCATTGGAGAGCTATTCGGTTTGATGAATGAGGTTGACAAAATCTAATCTCTCGACGACTGGTGAAAAAACCTAGTGACCATAACAGCCGCTGAATCGAGAGCTTGAGAGAAGGATGATGAATGAACGAACACTTCATCAAAGCCTCGCCTGCCTATAAAAATATGGCTTGGTCAACAGGATATCAGAAGCACCGAAAGCCACTATGCCTCAGTACTTGATGATACGGCACCTAAGCAACCCCAGTCACGGATCTTCCCCAAAGTCACAAAGAAATTTTCACTGGAGCGAAGGACGATGCTTTCCACTGGAGAGCAGCATACATTCCATCCCCGCAGTAAAGTCCCAGCCCCAGAGGTACATACTAGTCAACGAAATGCGTTAACGTTGAGAAACGAAAAAAAATGACGATATCGCAATTGTGTATAGGGACCACGAAAGCCTTTGAGCTACGCTGCCTGAATGCTGAGACGTGTTCGTATACCAAGTCATTCATTCCGATTTGACGAGTCTGGTCGATGGATTACGACGAGATGAATGGGCCTCGCAGCCACACTCATGCATTGTAGAAACATGATGCCTCGAGACGTGAGTCCTCCCTGCAGAGGCTCCCGTGTACGACGAGTATGCGCATTTGCGAATTTAAATTTGATGGACGAGAGGCAAGAGACGGGTAGGGGCTCCTTCCGAGAAAACTCTTTTGCTCGCTTCAGGGCATGCAGGTGACCCAAATGTTTAAAATGCCTACTGACTCTCTGGATCAACAAAAGAAATATTCCTGCAGAACATGCGCATAAAGGACTGGTAGACCACAATTGGCGCTGTCCGTAGAGCTGCTAGTCTACACCACCATGTCATCTTCGTAAGGTGCTCACTGGGTAAAACAAAATGCGCAACTCCAGAAGCCACTGAGCTACTGGAGAGCTGTTTCGTCATCTACATTTGGTGCAGTGAGGGTGGCTCTCGGCGACTGGCAGAAAAACGTAAGCAATGGAAGCGTATGCGTTGCGCTGAATCTTCAACCACGTACGAGAGAGAGATGGAAGAACGAGGGCCAGCCTCCGGGCGCACAAAGACCCACCGCAGCAAAGCGTCAACAGCCTATAAAAATAATTCTGGAAGTGATTGGAAGAAGCAACGAAAGCCACTATGCCTCAGTGCTTGATGAGGCAGCACCAAGCAAGCCAGTCACGAAGCTTCCCCCAAGCCACAGAGAAATTTTCTTCGGGCGATGGACAATGCTTTCAACACAGAAGCCGCTAAGCACTGGAGAGCAGCATACAGTCCATCCGGCAGTAGTCCCAGTCCCAGAGGTACATACTAGTAAGATCTGTCGAGAGAAACAAAAAATGGCGACATCACCTACGCAAATGAACAACGAAAGCCATTGAGCTACCGTACCCCAACGAGAGTCCGATTGCCAGCTTCCCTCCGACTTCCGATGAGGTGTTCTAAAAAAAAAAAGTGCACCGAGACAGCGAATCCGCCGGCACCTAAGCAAGTCAGCTAGGAATCTTCCCCCAAGCCACAAAGGAAAATGCCTCACCCGCGAAGAGGCCAAACTTCATCGGCTCTTCTAGCAGAGGCACTTGATGTCCGCTTTTCAGATTGCTAGGAAGCTCTGTGTGTTGTTCAAAGGGGATGCGATATTATACATACGACCATTGATAGATACTTTACAATACATGAAGACGATTGATCGGGGCTTGTATAGTGTGAGACGCGCAAAAAACGAAATCTTAATCTGGCCTACGCATTAGTAAGTGTAGAGTTGAAACGACATATACAACTCACATATAAAATCACTCCCCTTCCTTCAAAAACGCGTCCAGCTCGTCATCAAGCTCTTGCTGACTCTTCTTTGGGCGCTCCCTTCCGCCTCTCTCCTTTTCGTCACCTTCCCGGGGTCTCCTTCCACGACCGCCGCGTCTACGCCTGTCTCTACCTTCCCCATCCCTTCTCCGTCGATCACCGCTCCCGTCGCTATATACGCGGCCTGGTACGCCGTCAATGGCTCTGATAACACTCGTACGTTCCAGTAACGTGCGCCCATCCGATGCAATATAGTCTGAGCGCATGCGACTCGCAAGAATGGGCTCTGGTTCCGGCTCTGGCGAATGGTCATCCAAGAAATTGTCCAGCTCAAGATCCAAGTCCTCCCCGCGTCTCCGTCGTTTGCGTTTATAGAACTCGCTTTCTCGTTTAGCGCCACGCTTCTTGACGTCAGTGGCGAGCGCCCATCGCATGCGGATGAGACCGCGGGCTTTAGTGTATGCGGAGGGTTCTGACGGCGCGAGCAATGTCTGGGATATCCGTTCCTCGGGTGGTAGGAGTGTTAGAGGAATATTATGGGCGAGCATAAACCCGTCCTCGTCGGGAGCCTCGCCTTGCGTCTTTGCGAGTGCAGCAAAAGCCTTAGCAGCCTTGCCGCGACCGTCAAACACGAGCACGCATGTCTCGTCGTTGATCCACTCCAGCCCGAGTGGCGTAACACCAAACTGGGCGCGTAGGCGAAAAGACGAACAGTGGGAAGAGTGGATATGGGTGGGCCAACGAGAAGAATCGCGTTGGAACGCTCGTTGGGGTCGCCGTCGGCCAGAACGGACATGTCGACGTCGAGCTCGGGGGTTGGGGACCGGGACACTGAGCGCTTACGCTACAGAGCGGGACGTTGGCCAGCGGCATGGGTCCGTGAAATGGCGCACCTTCTTGCGACTGCTGAATTCTTCTTCCAAGAGGTACACCTTGGTCTTGCCGATTCGGTTTGCAAGGCTCTCTTTCTGCTCTTCATAAGGCGTCGTGTCCGAGTAAGATAATATGACTTCATCCTCGGGGAGCGCGTCGGGCAGGTCGGTGAATGCCACTCTCGGTGACGCGAGACTCTCCATTGTCGTTGACGTCGTGGGGTAAAGCAGAGGAAGGAATGATCATGAGCGTTGCTGATTAGCCTATCTGTACGGATCTATATACTCACAAAGACTCAGTTACAAGGCAATGTGACCGAGTGGTTAAGGTGTTGGATTTAAGTCCCAATGGGTGCTAACCCGCGCGAGTTCGAACCTCGCCGTTGCCATGGGTTTATTCGGTATTCCTTTTCAATGAAGTTCTTTTTGGCCCAGCGTTGAGGGTGGTGCAGTAAACTTAGGGTGGCGCAGTAAACCTCATATTCCCGCCACCCCCAGGCTCTCTGAGTGCCGCGCCCTTAGTCACGTGCCGGTATCGAAACCTACCCGCACATCTTCGACGGTTTCAATACCGTTATTTACCGCAGTAAAGCCAAGGTTCATCAAAACCTAGGGCTTACTTCACCACCCTAGCCGGTCGAGAGAATACTCATTAGGTTTTGTGCAGCTGATCTCATTGGACATCCAACAGACTAGCACTCCGATGACTCAGTGGCTTCTGGAGCGATGTGGAGACCAAATGTTGCGTTCACATTCTTTTTCAATTCTGTACGGACAGAAACGGTGGCCACAAAGTTTACAACACTACAATGAAGGAAATTGAACGAGGCTCGGTGGCGGTGTAGACCAGCAGTTCTAGGGACAGTGCCAATGGCTTGAAACTTTGACAGCTTTTATTTTTCACATTCACATTGTAGGTTCAACTGTTCAGGGCCAACATCCCAAGTGAGATTCATCTCCTACAATAAGTCAAATTGGGACTACTACATAGAGTGACATACACATATAAGTAGTATACATAAACAAGAAATGAATGTGTAGTACAGACGGAACACTCAGTCATTTAAGTCAGTCAGGGACTCCCTCCGCGCCAAACCACGAAGACTGTTCTGAGATGCCTCGCGCGACAGAAGCTTGGACACGATCTCTGCGCCATCGTCATCTGGATCCAACCTCGAGATATCGTTGTTGTCATTATTAGCTGATGACTCGAGTACGCGTTCGTTCGAGTTCAATATTGTTGGATCTTCTGCGTTTGGTAACACCCCATAGTTGTAGTTGGAGTTAAAATGGAAAGGGTATGGCAAATAGTCCAAGGGGAAGGACGGCGCCGGATAAGGATCAGACGGGCCCCATGCCTGAGAGAGCGGTGGTGCGTATGAGCTGGAACCAGCGGAGGCATAATCGTAACGCTCGCCAGTCGTGGACGCGGCGCTCGACACAATTGGATGGGACGGGACTGTAGAAGGTGCGGTAATTACTATAAGACAATGCGCTTTTAGACCATTGGAAAACAGCACATGAAATGAAACGACTTACCCTCTCTTGCCTTTCCTTTCCCTTTCGCTTGAGGCGGAGGCGGAGGCGGACGATGCAAATCCCTCTCTTGTTCCTCTTCATCAACCTGCTCGTTCCTCTTCCGCTTATTGTTATTGGAGCTACTTGATGTTTCAGCACTTCCACCGCTCGCAGACTTGCCTTTCCTAGGCCCTCCCCGTAGACGCGTCTCGATGCAGTCGGGGTGCTTAAAGTCGAAAACCTGTTTGTATGTGGGCTGTGCGGGGGGTGCGGGTGTGAGCGTTACTTTGCGAGGCTTGCGATTCCTTTTGGGTTTTCCAACGACTACTGAAGATGTGGAAACGGGAGTGTTTGCGGCCGAAGAGGAGGAATGGGGAACGGAGACGCGGGGTGTCGTGCTTGAGGGTGGCACGACGGTCAAATTTGTCTGGCGTGTCGCGTTTGGCGCGTTACTCTGTCCCTTTGCAGGAGCGTCCGATGCTGTTGGAGATGCCGAAGAAATGTGCGGCGCCGAGGATTGGGGAGGGGCGACGCGGCGTGTCGCGCTCGAGGATGGCATAACGGTCACGTTGGTACCAGCCGCATTAGGCACGTTGGAGGTGTCGTGCCGGGTTGTCGGTGAGATCTTTTGGGAGGAGGGGATCAACGTGACGGGATAAGGGACGGGCGGTGTGTACGGGTTTGTGAGATTCCCATTGTTGGGGTCATAAGGGTTCGTCTGGTACGCCGGAGGCAAGAAAATGCGCGCGCCTTGCTCTGCAGCGCCTCGTCCGAGCCCATTGCTGTGATATCCATGAGAGTCATTAAGGCCTTGGTAGTGGTCGACATGATTATCTAGATGATGGAGAGTGGGGGCGGCGCGGGGACCATGGACAGAGGGGTATGTGGGTATAAAGCCGGGGAAATTTGGCGCAGTGAATGCGTAGGCGCCTGCGCCATTGTTGACTGCATTGTTCATCGCGGGGTGATATGGTGCCGCGAAGTTAATAGGGTAAGTAGCCCGATGATTGAGCTGTTCGGGAGATCTGGACGCGTTAATGGCATTGGGAGTCCTGCCATTGTTAGCGTCGTTGTGCGATGTGCCACTGAGTTTCGCGGGCAATGGGAGTTCTTGGTCATGGTTTGGGAGAGGATAACGCGTCGAGGACATCTTGGTAGATGAAATAAAGACAAAAGATAAGAGTGTGGACTGAGATGTCGCGGGAGATGAATGTGGTTGAATGTTAGAATGCAAACAAGGCCGGAGAGATCGAATAGGCGCCATTGTGTGTCTTTGTTTGGGCACAAACAATGTCACCTGCTTTCTGATTTTTCTGGACATTTTGAGACTACAAACGCGTCGGTAGTGCATGCTTCAAGCAGTAGCAAAGAAGTATTCCAAGTTTTGTTAATTGATTCTGCGTCGCGAGTGACATCGAGGAAGTGTGGCGCATTTACGCCGATCAAAGTTGACAAGATAATCAATTCCAGAAAGCACGGATAGAACAATGGCTTCTTGGTCGTGGCGAAGGCGGGTAGAGTAGATCTAGAATGATCAATCAGCGGTTTTTTCCCTTATGAACTCTCCACCTCGAAGCAATGGCGGACAATGCGCTGGAGGAATCATTCAAAAATCATAGGAGCATCGTGATCAACGATGATAATGACGCATATCGCATGATGCTGCTATCCACGTCCGAGGAGAGCAGCGGCTTGTGATCAGCCTCGTAAGTATGCACAGTGCGGTGCGCCTCGCACATAAAGCGGCCCACTACTTGCGCGTGAATGTGCCTACGGCAAACAATTGGAGGTCCGGAAATACCTGATTGAGATAAGCGAGAAATCCTAGCTGGGACGACCATGAGACCAAAGGTGCTCAGCGATATGTAAATGTTGACACAAGGCCAACCCACGATGTGGATCGGTTTCGTATAGCGATTTGATAAAATTATCCAGAGGGTGGACTACGTGCCGAGTATAATAGGGAACGTGCTGGACCGGGAGGAGGTGCCTATCCCGCGTTGTAATGGTACGAGTATAGGGCGCTAGCGTCATTGCCGAGTTTCTCAGTTCTAAAAGAGTCTATTCGCAAAGTCGTAAGAGGGTGCGCCGTCCTGTGAACAGTGACTCCCATGGTACGGGACGTGTTCGTTTATCGAAGTCTTTTGCGAGTCGGCGGAATTACTTGCGCGTGACTGATAATGTCAGTCGTACGGCGAAGAATTGAAGGTCGGGAACTACCTGACCAAAATAAGCGAGAAATACTAGCTGGGACGACCATGAGCTCGGCGATAGGTAAATGCTGACACCGGCGCCAAACCACGATGGGTATCGGTTTCGTATACTTGGCGATATATCCAGAGGGTGAGCTACGTGCCGAGTATAATACTATTAGGGAACGTGCTGGGCCGGGAGGAGGCGTTGTCATGGTCCGAGTATAGTTATTGCCGAGTTTCTCAGCTGCAAACTAGTCTGTTCGCAAAGGGTGCGCCATCCTGTGAACAGCGACTCCCATGGTACGGGACGCGTTTATCAGGGTTTTCAAGTCTTTTTTTGTGTGTCGGCCGTAGAGCGGAGGAGCCCCCGCACTCCTAGCCCCAAGATCCTGGAGCTTTGGTCGCGCAGATAGATGTTCCGAGAGTTCGTTAGAGACGGCCGAAGTGCGATAGCAGTAACCACTCCGTGTGCTTGTCGGTCAAACAGATGCGGTCGGGAAGCAAGTCCGAAATAGGACGCTTGGTGATCGCCACCGCACTACTTACAACGCGGAGTCAATTTATGTCGAGTCCCTGTTTGAAGACGTACATAGGTGAACAAGTCTTTGAGGATAGGTGGTCTACCGGTCCTTAATACGCTGCTGGAAGTTTTTCTCACTGATTGAACTTGTAAATGACAGGCTTCGTCCGACGTCCGTCATGACCACTGATACATAATAATACAATGATACATGGCTGTAGGCGGATTCACGTCGGGCTGCGATTACATATACCTGTGTTCAGTGCAACAAAAATTCGACAGTCCAGTGGATGCGGCGCGTCGACATTTGAGGATCGAAGAGGTAGACAGCTCCCCGGTGGCTTAGCGGGGGACCTCTGGGTCAGAATAAGTAAATCTTGTTGCTTTTTTAAATCCAAGAGGGTTTGTGGGTTTCTCGCTTTGTCTGTCCGCTCATTCACATTGTTCTACTTTGAGATGTAGACATGCAAGCAGAGATGTGAATGACATAACTAATGGCTCAGATTGTCCTCACATACCGAGTCGACTTTAACAATGGAATAACAATAATAAAATGTCTCAATCATATTACTCCCCAAGCACTAAAATAACCCCAGTCCTCCCTAACAAATCGCAGCATATATTCAGCAACAGTACCGCCCTCTTCTCCATCCTCCTCGTTCTCCCTACTCCCAGTCTCCCCATCACGCACCACAGAAGTAGTCTGACCTCCATCCCCAAAATCCATGCCGTCCATATCATCCTCCTCTCGCGCCGCAATATCTGCTGCGGCTCTATCCTCCTCATCCTCAACGGACGCCATCGCCTGCGTCATCTCCACATCCTCAGCGACCCCATCCTGATCACGCACGTCACCGTCAAACACACTCTGCCAATCAAACCTGCCCCGCTTCATCACCAACGCATCCAGCGTCCTCTTCTGATTCGCCCGCTTCAACAGCGCCTCCTCCACGGTATGCTCCGACACAAGACGGTAGACGTGCACGTCCCGCACTTGTCCAATACGATGCGCACGGTCCTCGCACTGCCGATCCATCTGCGGGTTAAAATCGCTGTCGTAAAATATAACGGTCGACGCGCCGGTCAGACTATACGGGATGCATCAGTGGTAGCAAAAGGTACTGGAGACGAAACGCCCACTTAATGCCTACGCCACCGCTTCGGGAACTCGCCACAAAGACGTCGACTCGTTCGTCCCGATTGAACCGCTCGCAAACGTACTGCCGCTCTTCTACTCCAGTACCACCATCGAGGCGAAGGTACGTGTATCCTTTACTGCTCAGCCAAACTTCCAAGATGTCCAGAACCTTTGAACGGTCAGTTACGACCATAACATGAACCGAAAACTCACCTTTGTCATCTGCGTAAAGATCAGCGCCCTGCTCGGAGGCGATTGAGCTTTGCATTTCGACAAGAGGACCGCCAGCATCTGCAATTTACCACAATCATGCTGAAGAAGAGACGGCGAAGGTAAATGGAGAAGGGCGCGCGCCAGGTAGGCAGGCGTTTCGACATTTGTTTCCGAGACGGGAAGCTCAGCAGGAGCGCATATCGCTTTGGGGAGAATGCAACGCGCCCGCTCAACCTCCGGCGCCATATCCTCCCATCGCTGTCCATACGTTCGGACCATTCCATGCCAGGGTGACGCCAGTCTGATGTTCACCGGAGGCACACAAAACCTCGCACGAAGACGCATCTCGTTTATATATGATTGATGCGTTTCTTTGACGTGTTGCTTCCGCCGCTCTAGGTACGCTTGATAAGCCTTGAAGCCCTCGATAGTACGCGTATCCTTGGGCACAGGGAGCTCAACCATTGAGCGTGCCGGCGGGGGTGGGTAGAGGGACGGAGGCACAGTGCTACGAGATGGTCCACGCGAAACAAAGACCAGACCCATGAAGCGAAGATCCTCCGTAATGTGCTCCTCCTCCTCATTCAACATCCTCCTACGCGTCAACAGATCCCTAATCTCGTCATCCGCCCGCCTCCCCCTCTGGAGCACAAACGGACTTTCCACCTCTCTTTTCTCGAACAACTCTGGGTGATTGCACACTTTCCGCAGCTGCATGAGCACGTTCGCCAATTGCCGATATTGACCACCACCCAGATCTCCTTGCTGTTTCGCCCTCCCAAGAAATGCATCATACAATGCACGCTGCCGCCGACTCAGCCCCACGCTCACAATGTGTTCCCACTTTCTCGGCATCTCCCGCTCAACATCCCGCTTGACTCTCCTCAAAACGTATGGTGCAAGAACGGCATGTAGCCGAGTAAGTGTCGCCTGTGTCGCAGCAGACGTGTGGGTCGACGTTTCGATAGCAGACTCCAGCGGAGAGGCGAAGAGTGTGGAGAACGACTCGAGGTCCCCCACTGCCGGTGTCGGAGGATCTGGTTCATACACAGACTGGCCTATTCCAAGGAAACGCAAGACACCCCACACCTCTTCGACCCGATTCTGCACCAACGTACCCGTCAATCCTAACCTCCTCCGCACACCCTCTCTCTTCTTCCCCACGCCGATTCCTGATAAACGCTCAGCAAAGTCGTTGGCAACTAGACGCACACTCATAGATACCTTCCGCGCCTCCACCTTCCGCCAACTTTAGCAGTACTTCCCACCTCTTCGCTCTCCAATTCCGCACCATATGCACCTCGTCAAGAACCATGTAGTACCACCGTTTTCTCGACAAAACCGCAAAGTCGCGAATGGCAATGGAATAAGAAGTGATCAAAACATTGAAGGCAAAAGGCGAGCGCCACGTAAATCCTGAACGTATAAGAGTGAGCTGGAACCCGAAACGACCAAAAGATGCGACATACCGTCATCATTCTTATCCTTGTCCTTTTCAGAAAACGATTTTCGTATCGCCACCCTTGCAGGAGCAGTCCCGTGGTAAGCGACAACTTTGAATCCGGGAAGAAACTTTTTGAACTCCATGACCCAGTTGAGAAGCACAGAAGTAGGAACAATCTACGTTACCAAACAGTAAGAGCTGAGACAAACGTGGGCCACCGAGGGATCACCTACAATCAAATGTGGTCCCCAGATGCCATGGTCGCACGCGAGATGGGCGAGCAATGCGATTGTTTGAAGTGTCTTCCTAGATATGAAAGCTCGTCAACGCCGTGGACGAACACGCAGTAGAACGTAAACTCGCCCTAGGCCCATCTCGTCAGCCAAAACACCGTTCTCTCCGCGTGCATGTAAGCCTGCGAGCCATTCAAGCCCTGCTTGTTGATACGGACGTAGAGTCGCGCGAAGAAGCGCAGGTTTGGAGATCTTGGTAGAGCTATCTGGATCGCGAGATGGCATCGGTACAGCTGCATAAGCACGCAGATGATGTGGGACGCCAATAACCTTCGCCTCGTTCTCGTCACCTACATTTTCGTTGCACAGATCATCGGCTAAAGAATGTGTTTCTACAGGAGCAGGTGTGGAAGGTTCCGATGTAAAATACCGATGGGGAGGAGAGGTGAATAGAGGCGACTCGGACGACTCAGGATTGGACGACGTGAGGAGAGGTGACGGCAACGATTCGCGGTGCAGCATCGACTGTGTTATATCAGAATCATATTCTGACCTGACGGGCGAGGTGAATAGAGGGGACTGCGAGAAATCCTGCGGATAACGCAGAGGTGAAGGTGCTTTTTCGGCGAGTGACGTCAATGCTAGAGAGATAGCCAGATGCGACCCGTAGGAATCATTCTCAACCAGAGCGGACGCTCCATTGACATCTGGATCCAAAATATCTCCAAGATTGGCTGCTGATCGAGAATCCAAGCTGCCCTCTCGGTCCAAGTCAAAAGACGCGGCCCTTTCTTGAGCAAAAGGCGGCACTGTGCCATATCGCAATAAATCAACGGAATCGGCGTCAAGCAAGTCAGCAATACTCGCATCGTCCCCGTCCTCGTCTTCCTCTGCTATGCCTACACTTGTCCCTGTATCCCCGACGCTGGTGTATGCATCACCTTCGCTGGTTTCCTCAGCGTCTTCTTCTTCGGTCTGGTCATCCGAGTCCGAATCTGGGCATTCAGTACGCTTGTAATGCGCCACAATCTTTGCCCATGCACCGCGCAAGATTTTGGCGACTTTCTCAGCACCCCGCTTTACTCTCCTTTCTTCTTTGGCCCGGTCCTTCTCCTGCTTTTGGAAATATGGCTGTAGGAGTGGGACTATTGGATGGGACTGAGGCTCGGGCTCTTCCTCGACATCCTCACCCTCGTCATCCTCCGCGAACACGACCGTACAGGGACCAGCAACGACAGCGCCAGGAAAAGTTACCCACGCCATCCACTTTCCCTCATCTTCATCTTTACCAAGCATCTCTTTGCGTCGTATCTTTACACCATCCAAGATGTGATCCCAAACATCCTCTTCTCGCTTTGTTGGATCATCATAAAGTAGATAGTCGTAGCTGTACTCTTCCGCGTCCAACTCCAAAGATGGTACCGGGAGAGGAGGAAACCAACGTCCTTCTATCTTTCTTTTCCTCGCCTGTTCTAATAGTGCGGCTCGATGATGAACATCTTCGTCCTCTGCAGTATATTCAGATACGTCCGTGTAAGACGAAAGGAAGGTGGTAAGGTCTCCAACGTCAGGAGGAATATGTGTGGGTTTAGATATGAAAGGGTTGACGTCTGGGGAAAGCAGGGTGCGATCAAACGGTTCCTCCTCTCGTTGGGGGGAAGAGGGATATACTACAAGATCTGGGGTGGGTGTCCGAACATTAACGTCGATCTTTTACCCAGCGGGTCAGGTACAAGATTCGTGATCATAGAGCGAGACACTGACTTGGTGAGAAAGCAGCTCTTTGGCTGCCGGCGAATTTCCTTCCTCGGCACGATTGCTTGACAGAGGCAATGGACTGCGAATTTGTCGTCGAATAGGCAACCCAGACCCTTCCGCCTCCATTTCGTCTCTCGTCCTCTTTTTGGCCTGAAAAGGACGCACATCAGACTTTGCACGTCTGGGCGATTCAACTTCCTGGCGGTCAAACACCTGAACTGCCAAGATAGCTTTGCCCTCCCCGTACCATCCGCGGCTATGATCAACGGCTCTACCTTTTCCTTTCTTTTTGGCCGTACTGACACTGGGAGTTGATGACGTGCTGTCTCGTGTATTTGAACGCGAAACGGAGATAGAGGATGTCGCCGTCTTCTGACGCTCGTCCCGTTTGGCTAGTATGTCCCATAGGCCGTTCGCGTCCGCATTCTTCGATGTATTTTTGGGTGCATGGGATATCGGTCTCGATGGTCCGGGTGTGGAGACCAGAGCAGAAGTAGAAGAAAGACGATCAAGAACTTGTTTTTGAGCGCGCCTAGTCGTCCTTCTCGTCGATGTAGATGGAAGAGAGAACAGGGATAGATCATAGTTGTTCTTCAGTTTGTACTGGGAAAGGCTGAATTAGTCAAGAGCCGCAAGAGAACGAAAATGGATAGTGGATGCGCGCGCAAGGATAGATACCGAAAACAGTAAAGACCACACACCTCTTCGAAAACGGGCGACGTATCTTTCTTAGCCTCCTCCGGGTCGTATCCCAAGAGCATCCGAAAATGATCAAGATGGAACGCTTCGCGTACCAACGCATCGTGTCTCTGGACGACCCCTTCAAGTTCCCTTTGCTTGGCCTCTAATAGCGCGTTTTCCCCGTCCTCCGTGTCCCTATCAAAGCGAGGGTCTCCATATGTATATGCTGGTCCCCTTTTAGCCATCTAGAGTGCCACTCCTGCAACACAAATCGACGGCGCGACGAGCAGCAGTCACGAATTTTGATCGTTCTTACTCAATCCAACACCAAATTGAGCGATTGAAGCAAAAGTCGGTGCGTTGCCGATGGCGCAGAATTTGCCACCCTTTGCTGAACGCGAAAAAGAGTGACGGTCTGTGTGGGAGAGAAATAGAGACCTTCGCTGCTCCATGTCGGTACTATTGAGTAATAATCAAATCAGGCAGGTCCCCAATCAGGAAGCTTTGCCCGGCTTATCGACGGGCCGCGGAACCACGACTTGCCTGTCAGTGTTGGCACCGAGCGAAGCTGATACATCTTCAATTGTGGTTCAATTGTATTCAGACCCTGGTCCTTCTATGCGCCAGTCCTGCGAGACTGCTATTAATCACGCCACAGTAGGTGACCTCTGTGTGTTGATGATCATCTGAATTTGGGTCCAAACTGGGTCCATAAAAATTGACTGATCATAATTCCATACTAGTACTACATTCTTCAACCGAGTACTTTTCTTCCATATCACTGCTTCCATGGATTAAACAGAATCTTTCCAACTTCTCCCTTGTCAAATGCACTATATAAATCCGCTGCTTCATTGAATCCCGCCATGCGATCAACAAGACACGTTTCCCCACCAACACTTCCAAACACATCTTGTCTTTTCACTAAATTTCGTTAAGAATCGCGAACCATTGCTAGTCGTCAAGTGAAGACACTGACCTAGTAGATCAAACGCCATCGGTAACATTGATCCAGCTGGACAACGCCCAAAGTCGAGGGAAACATTCTTGTCGTAGAGATTTCTCCTAGTCAACGGGAAAGGCCGTGCGCCATGTACACCAACCGAAGTGATAACACCAAAAGGACAAACAAGGTCGTACGCCAAACTCAGCGCGCTATTGTGGCCGACAATCTCGAGTACGGCGGTACACACCACGCCCGACGTCCATTCGCGCACAGCCGGTTTAGCCTCATCGATGTTCTGGGCGACAAATGTGCCCATGGTTTACCCTTCGGCTTCGCTGACCATCTTGTAAATCGACATCATCTTCTCTCTCCTGGAATCCAAGAGGTCGACACCGACAATACGATAGCGAAGCTGCCTCTCAGCCAGCTGGTCGAGAAGTGCAATGAGCGCGCATATTCCAACCGGGTCTAGTCCGATAATAGCAAATGTCAGGACTCTGTCGTCCGGCTGCAGAGCATCGGAGGGAATTGCCCCAACGAAGTGATTGGGCCAAGGAGTACCTAGAATCACCGGTAATACCTTTGGATGGTTTAGAGCTTGTAGAGATGCAAAGAGCCCTGTTGGTAGAATATCTCCGAGGAAGAGATCAGAGCTATCGGAAATGGAGGACACGTTGGCATATTTGTCCTTGAGAGAGGGGTCGGACAGATTGAAGAGCGTCCCATCAGCTATCGGTACGCACACATACTGCGCTTGAACACCTTCCAAAGCCGGAGATCCAAAAAGTTTGCTCTCCAAACAACGTGATGGTACTGGCATTCTCCGCAGTTTATTAGAAAACGGGGAAACTACTTTGTCGCCAGCTTTCAAGGTCGCGTACAAGTCAGGACGTCCAACGACGTCTTTGCCAAAGTTCGCTCCTAATTCCACGCATTCTCCGATTAACTCGTGTCCGCACGTATGCCTAAACGTTGCCTGGATCATGACAATGCGTATCGGACACACTTGATCTACTCCCCCATGTCCTCGATAAACGTGAAGGTCGCTCCCTTTGTATGGATCAATCAGGCGCCTTCGTAGGGAATCACAGACTTACCACACAGGCCTGCAAACTGAACAGCCATCAAGCCGACAAGCGACAACGCTGTGAATTCAATTTAGCTTACATGAACTTTTACAATGCCAGTGGCATCATCAGGATGGCATATTCTGGTCTGGAGGTTAGTAGAGTAGACGCAGGATTAAGGCTTTGTGTAGTGATCTGCTCCACACGGATATCGTAAGAAGGTGGAATCGGATAGCAGTCTGTATGGTGATCCAGCGCAGGTCCGGGAAAAGATGTCAAGACGAAAAGGACGATGGATGGCGAGGATAAGCGTCGACGTCACGGTACCATCCCCTTCTGAGCGAACGGAGGCGCATGACCGCGCCGCTTTCTCAAAAAGACTTCAAGAATACATCGTGGAAACGCTTTCGCACAAAAAAAAATGACAAGCATCTGGAAACCTTGTAACCACGTTCAACCTGGCTCTGGCATAATCGACAATTTGAATGAGCGCTCTAACCTGTTAAAGATCATGATATGATGAGTAAATATATGAGGTTAAAGTGACTCAGAAACACGACAACATCGACAAGATGTAGACCCTCCTCCTCGTCCTGCAACCATCGAGCCTCCCTCTTCCGCTGCTTTTGTTTGCCATTGTAAGTGAGGCCAGATTCTGCGGACGACTGATTGAATGACAACCGTTCGAAGCATCTTTTCATAGTATTCTTATTACAACAATTTTATCTTGTCTTGGACTTCTTGAAGCTTCTTTTGAACTTCTGCAGACTGCATTAGCATAACACGAAACATGTCTCATAACGAAGCCACTGACCTGCTAATTGCGAAGGCGTAGTCTGCAATAGGTTTGCCGCTTTTTGATATGCCTCCTCCGCTCCCTGCAGCCCTTGAAGAAGGCCTTCTTGACTGTCCATGGTATCGAGCTCTGCAGCCGCCAACATGACATCGCCCAGTCTCGTCCATCCTTTGCCCCACTGGTCATCCAGATCGGTAGCAGATAGAGCATCCTGCATCGCCTTTGGGCGCGACTCTGGTGATCCCATCTTTAGGTACGCTAGCGAGCGATTTCCGTAAAGCTGCGGTGACTTGGGCGCGTGCTTCAACGCCTCGGTATACGCATCTACCGCAGCAGACCAGTCTCCAGCAGCGAAAGCCTTGTTTCCTTTTACTTTGGCAGCTTCAGCCTCTGGATGGAGGGGAGGGACGGGTGGATTAGGACCAGCATGTTTCGTGACCATGGCCTTGAGACCATACGGATCTGCGCCACGAAGAGAGTCAACAGGTTTACCAGATTTAATGGCAAAGAAGGTGGGCATTGCTGTGACTTGGTACTTGGCAGCAATGTTCTTCTGCGCGTCGACATCTACGCGGACGAAGATGGCCTGAGGGTGCTCCTGCGCAAATTGTGAGTACTTGGGTGCTATGGCCTGTAGAAGACATAAGTCAGGCTTTGAAGGTGAGCTGTGATAGTTATATGGACGTACGTGCCTTGCAAGGGCCGCACCATTCTGCGTGAAAGTCGACAAAGACGGTTTGACCAGCTGCTGTAGCAGAGCGGAGGGTGGTGTTCCATTGCGAGACAGACGTGATTTCTATGGGTTGTGACATGACGCGTAGATAGTTTACAAGCTAGAGGGACTCGTGTTCAGTTTTTAAACGCCCCGTTGTAGTTCGAGAACACACGAACAGAGACGCGAGAGATGAATAGGAGGGTTGATCAGGGGCTGATAAATCGACTTCGGAGTTTGCTCCGATGGCACGTGAATGAGCAAGACCCCACTCTCGTCCCGGACTCGGCTTTACTTCGTCTCACGATGCGTCCATCACCCGCCCGCCTGCTCAATATTCTCGTGCCCGTCAAGCGGTAAGTTCGAGCGGATCGTCTCGGACAACGCTGACGCCGTTTAGCGCGGTCGATTATGCCGTCAAAATTCGGGTCAATCCCCAGCAGACGGGGGTCGACCTCAACGTCAAGCACTCGATGGTGCGTTGTCTACACGTCGAGATACTACTTTACTGACAAGTTCTCTCAGAATCCCTTCGATGAAATTGGTTAGAGCGGTTTCCAACACTATATCTTTCTCTTACACCTCCCTAGCCGTGGAGGAGGCGGTCCGTATACGAGAAAGGCTGAAGGATGAAGTCAAGTCCATTAGGGCCGTGACGATTGGCCCGCCCAAGTCAATCGACACGCTTCGGACAGCCCTTGCGATGGGCGCAGACTCTGCCATCCACGTTGAAATCCCAGAGTCAGCCCCATCTCCGGAACCCCTCGGTGTTGCAAAGACACTACGCGCCATCATTGAGAAAAACAAGGAGATTGACCTGGTGATTCTCGGCAAACAAGCCATCGACGACGACGCGGGCCAAACCGGTCAGATGCTCGCTGGGCTCTTGGGCTGGAGTCAAGCAACGTTTGCCAGCAAGGTCGATATAGACGTCGCCAGCAAGGTTGCTACCGTCCTACGCGAGATTGACGGTGGCTCGGAGGAGCTCAAATGTAGATTACCATTGATTATAACGACTGATCTTAGGTGAGTACCGCGCCAGACACAACCTACTTATATTGACTTTGTCCTTAGATTGAACGGTACGCCATACAGACCATCTCTGTCTCATTGCCTCTCACCATTTGTTTAGAACCCCGATACGCGTCACTGCCCAACATTATGAAGGCCAAAAAGAAGCCTGTAGAGAAGCTCAAGCCTGCAGATCTTGGAGTCGACCTTACACCCATACTGGAAACTCTCAAGGTCACTGAACCGCCCAAGCGTGTCGGTGGTTCCAAAGTTCAGTCCGTCGACGAATTGGTAGCCAAATTAAAGGACGCTGGATTTACCGCCGTGTAGCGTTTGTCAATCTGTACGGTCACCGATAATTGAATCACGTTTATCCTGCGAAATCTGTCTGACTGACAGCGAATTCTTGTTCTCTCGACTCGATTCTTGGCTACTGTTTGTGATTTATTGGTATATGCGTTCTACTTCACGTAGTTGACAAAATGCTGATTAATTGTTCAGAGTTTGAGCAGTTCATGGAAGTCTAAACTCGAGGATATCCGACTCTCCGTTATTCCACAACTTCTCAAATTTGAGACCAGCTCCGTCGCCTAGACGCTTGAACTCGGAGAACGTACGCTCCTTCGCGTTGACGATGATCATCATGGTGAGATCCATGTTGTATGGTCGAATCCCTCCGACTCCTCCGTTAGGCAGAAGTGGCGGCGGCGCGCTCTTGGTCGCTGGGTCGGCGATAGCTGGACGAAGGATATGTTCACCTAGCGAAAATGAATAATGGTCAAGTGCATGAAGCGCAAACCGCTTACTAATGAGAATGCGACTATCAGGTTTCATCACGCTCTTGATGTGCTTCAAGATCTCGATGCTCGTCTCGTCGATCCAGTCGTGTCTGTATTTCATTGATGAGAGTTTAGTACGATGTCATCAAAGAGACCTACATGATCATGCTCATCTGGTGAGAGGTCAGTCCTGGTCGCTGATGCACATTAACCACTCACAAAATAAACATCGCAGTCAGGAATTGGTGCTTCCTTAGTGAAGTCAATAGTCTTAAATTCAATAGATTGTTTCTCAAGGGCATCTGGAGCCTCCGTCGGCCAATACTCCTCTTGTGCCTGCTTGATTATGATTGGGAGGTCCTGAAGCTTGAGCTTGAGGTGCGGGTGCTTCTTATGCAACAATGCGAGGAATTGTCCAAGGTTACCGCCAATGTCGCAGACCGAAGCGCCTTTCGGGAGATCGGCCCATGGGTAGACTATGGTAAAGGAAGATTAGCGTTATTTAGCATCCTCAAGTCCAGGACCTACTGTCAATCGCGCCTTGGCGACCAACGGCGGGTATAAAGGCCGACATGGTCTTGGTGAACCGTTCCGCGCTTTTGGCGCCTTCGGGCGTTTCCTGTGTTATAGTCCGGTCAGTGATGTCTACCTAGTTATAAGACCACTGGACTTGCCTGGTGGAACGCGAACCATGGCCTTGGGTATTTCGAAGACATGTTCCATGGCGTGTGTTGTGGTTGGTAACTCGGTCCAAAGACGGGGTCGGTGAGAGTTTCGTTGAGTACCGAACTTCCTTTGTTGATTTCGTCCATACTGAAGGACAATGTCAGCTCTGGACTCAGTCGCATCTTTTCAACGTACAAGAACATGGTCAGGCTAGACAGATCGTTGTTGGACAGAAGCTGGACGCTCAGGCGGTTGTTGGCGAAGACACCTTCAGCAACTGTCTCAGAGAATTAGTGCGAATTCACGTCACTCACATTCCAGTTACTCGTACCTTCACGGAAAACGTGGGATGTTGCCAGGCGTCGCATGATACGTTCGAGTTTACCGGCGTCCAGCCCTGTAGCTTTCGCGAGAGTCGCGACATGGACTCCTTCGGGCTTGTCCTTCAGAAGGTCTGGAATTTTGTTATTGGTAACAACGTCCAGACAGCCTGCTTCCGTGACGCCTAGCGCGCGCTAACTCAACGTCAGTGAATGCCGGACAGCGGCAAAAGGGGATATCGATACTCACGTTCACGATGGTGTGACTTGGTGGGGCCACACTCGCACAGAGCTGCGCACATGCGCCGTCCAGAATTGCGACTGCCTGGCGTATCGCGTCGCCGGGAGAACCGTCCAGAGGGTGCGGCTTGACATCGTCCAGCGTTGGGATGATAGGCTCGGGGGACTTGGCGAACTCGTCCTCTATCGTCTTCGACGCGCTAGTGATCAAGGCGACCAGTTGGTGAATATGATTGTTCGACATCGCTTGTTGGAGTGGGTCGAAAGTGGGGACGCTTATTTAAGAAAGACGGTGAGAGCATGGTCACCCTATCTTCTTTTTAAAAAAAAAATCTGATTAGAACCAATTTGCTTCGGACTAAACTAGAAACTGCCGGAAAACTGTGGAGGCTAAGAACCATGGAGGCTAAGAACCACACGATCATGATTATACTCCGCGGGGCATCGCGGGTTCACCTGGACGCGATATCGGCACCGCCGTTGATAGGTCTCTAAAGTTCTGATACGAAGTGCTTCTGTGGGTCCCAGTCTGTTCTGGGCTCAGTCGGTGTTCTAGTTTCTTCCAGTAACAGGAAAGATTTCAGAGCACTGGGCGCTGTGGCGCACTTGCGCCGCACAATTTGATTTCCCATCCGGGAGTTAGTAACTGCGTATCAGTAGAAATTCAGATACATCCGCATCCAGGCTGCCCTTGAGCGTCGGCATCGCTCGCATGTCTTCGCAGGTATGTAGTTCCTCATGGTCCTATCACACAACTCCAGATCTGACCGTGGAGCGCCGAGTGGGTCATCATAACTTAAGTTTTGCAATTTGCGAGATTTGCTTGTTTTTTGACGCTCGACCATCATCACCAGTTGCTTGTTATGGCTGTTCCAGCGGGCGCGACGCCTGGCCTAGCGCCGACGTGAGTGGCGCCTTATCATGCTCGGAGGACTTGACTTTGAACTTACATTTTTCTCAGAACTACACCTCTGGTAACTATGTCTTTCAGAGCTTGCATGCCGAGGTTTTGACATTGTTGTAGCTCGCAGGATTCCTCATCAACTGCGTTTTGTATGGCGTTCTCGCAAATCAAGTTTGTGAGTGCTTCGCTTTGCAGTGGTGCATCCCCTCACTCTATCGCTAGACTGGTATTATATGTCGTTCCCGAAGGACTCTACCCAGCTCAAAGCATTTGTCGGCGTCCTAGCCTTCGTTGAGACTGCACAGACGGCGATGATCTGCTACGACGCCCTCGAGGGATACGCCATCAATCTTGGAAGTCTAGCAGCGTTTGACGACGTACATCTCGCATGGATGGATATACCCATAACGACGTCCATTAGTAGGTGTTTGGGTCTGGCGCTCTGCCTAATACTTAGCGCTTTCCAGTCTCTCTGCTAGTGCAATCATTTTTTGCCTGGAGAATTTTCAAGCTCTCCAAGAACTGGTACATTGTCATTCTCGTCGAAATGGTGCGTATTCAAATTAATCTCACGTACGACTTTCCGCCGAAACTTGTGTTAGGTCGCGTTACTGCAGACTGGCGCAGCTTTTGCTGCAGGCATCATCATTCACTCGTTGAAAACCTATTCCGCGGTGCCTCTTTCAAAGGGCGCGACAGATTCAGTAGGTGTTTTTCATGATCTCCGCGATCTGCGCTGACATATAGTAGGTCAAGATCTGGTTAGCGGCTAGCGCTGCTTGCGATGTTTTGATTGCCCTCATCATGGTGTATTTGGTAACGTCGTACCGCCGGTTACATTCTACACGTGGACTCATCTCTAGGACAGCTAAACCGCACACCGACGCAGTTCCATAAGACGAAAGCCCTGGTTTCAAAGTTGATCAAAATGACTATCGAGACTGGAGCGATTACTGGTGAGCGATATAGCGCGTCTACCTGATTTGCTTTACCAAAACTCTTCCTAGCCGTGTTTGCGGTCATCGTTGTCATATTGTTCTCTACGGCTGGTGGGTCTTATTACGCCTGTCTCGGCGCGCTCGTCGCGAAACTGTACTCGAACGTTGCACTCGCCGTGCTCAATAGTCGAATCCGAGTAATGGGCGGCCGCGACGACTCCCACCAGGCGTCGACCACTCAAATGTATGTTGATGCCTCTCAAGGGCGGGGCGGCCGGCAGGACACCTCGCGGGGTGTATTCGCGGTGAACGTTACTCGCACACAGGAGACGCAGCTTGACGCAGATGGTGCCAAAAGCACGAGTCAATGGGACAATGATATCCCAATGCATCCACTGCCCGCTGAAGTGAGTCTTGCTTTATGACTTGCACTTCGCATTCTAAGTTTTGCTGAGAAGTATTAGACGGAAGAAGGCAGTAGCTGTAAGGTTGTGCTGTAGTAGATGAAGGCGTTAGAGAGAGTTGAAGCAGCGTTGTTGTTTGTTATGGAGGTACAGGTGTATAATGTGAAAATTTAATGTTTCATAGTAACTTGCTCGCTAAAGGACGCACGGAGTTGACTGGTTGAGTCATTAGCAAAATAATGTAAGCGGTCAATTGAGACTTACTCAAGCGCCACGCAGAGCGTCAATAATACAAAAGTCCACCTGGATATAGAGAGCATCTGCACTGTAACGTGAGCCTGTTGGAAATCGCTGAGTTTGACCGTCCCAACGGAGGAAAGGGGCTTCAGCCAGGTGTGCATATTTACGAGCTCCAGTGTCATCACCGTCACCAACAAGAAACTGCCCATTAAAGTATGGCTGCATGAGGATCGGTTTAGCAATTGCTTTCAATATCGATGAAGCCCTCGCGGCGTTGAAGATCGCCTCCGGCTCGAGTACACATTTGAGAACTTGGGACACAAGTTCGACGGGGAGTTTGGGCTCGCAATCGTCCAGAGGCGGTTTGATGCTGGGACACCCATCGGCGAGATCATCAAAGTACTCACACAGGCGAGCAAGCAGCGTGATGCCCTCGGTGTGTGGGGATGTCGCATGCCATGACGGCAGGAAGTCGAGGGCAGAAGTATGGACGATCTTGTTGGTGGCGTTATCGAGACGGACGACGGCACATTTCGTGATGGAAAAGATAACACCAAACTTTGGACGCGAGGCATCTGCGGCGTCGTGCGTCTGCATTTCTTTCACGATGGCCACGACGGATGCCTGGAGGTTCTTCGGATCGTCAAGGTGGCTGGAAATGTAAACGCAAAGATTATCGCGCATCCACCACAGCAGCTCTTTCTCATTGCGAGGGAGATGAAGACCCGACGTCTTCAGCAGCATGAAAGGATCGACGGGGAGTTTTCCTTCCGTAGAGAACATGGGGGGTGCGAGGACGACACAGATCAACTTCTTCGCTAACTCCAAAACCTCTGTAGGCAAGTCTTCACGTTTTGAGACCTGGAGGAACGAGAGGTAACTCTTGTAGAAAGCCTCTGAACGCATCAGAGCTCCAACGAAAATCTCGACGTATTTGCGTCGAAGGCCTGTCACGCTGGATTCTGGAAATTCCAGAACATCGTCGGCCGCGGACTGCTTCACTGGGAGAGACGTGTATTCCCCGAGGACGTTCTCATCCACAGCGGGTGGCGACGCACTCCAGCTACCGCAAAACTGGTACTCGAGTGGCGTCTCAGAGGTATAAGACCGATGCCCATACGAGTTGCCTCCGATATATTCCAGAAACTCGTTCTCGGTCTTTGGAAGATTGGTAAGGCTGAAAACGGGCTTGGAATCAATGTGGAAGACGAGGTTGTCGAGATCGATGGTGTAGATCCACTCGATGTAGAGGTCGTTGCAAGGCGGCTCGCGCATGAGCATCACATCCCCATCCTCATCCTCGTCGCGGTCGCCAAATTCCAGAATAACACCATCGAGCCACGCACGTTTTGCCTCGACCCACTTTTCGAGGCGTCGTGGGTCCTGGGGGATTGAGCCCCAGACTTCGACACCTAAACCAGAAGGATATGAGTCCCAGTGGTTGTAGTATACAACGTAGCGCCCTTTGTGTCGCCAAGCTCTGTAGCCGCGAGTGCCCATTGAGAGTATATGATGGTTCTACTCACGACGGTTTTCACGTCTTTATGTAAAAGGATCCGCGATGCACGTGAGGAGACGAGACTCGAGTCACTCGAGTCGAGTGCTTCATGAATGTTATATACCAGATGCACACCTTCCTTTTAACAGTATGTTAAGATTTAATGATCCTCAGTCCGATACCACGTCTTTGATTGACAAGAATTGACGTCGCCGAGTGCTGCTACTACACCAAATCCTATACTATGTAATGTCCGACCTCTTAAGGATTAACAAGCGCAAGACCTGCGTGGACGGCAACAGACGCTCCTGTGACATATGTACAAGTCGCCAAAAACATCGCAGTCATGACCATCTCCGCCTCCCTGTAGAGCGCAATGTAGCAGTTAGTAAGTAGACTGTGGTCTATAACAAGCACGTACGTCCCAGCCCGCTCAAGAGGAGTAGGAGCAATGAAGCCTGCAGTGGAGTCTCCATCTTCTGCAGACCATCGGCGGGCACCATGGCCGAAGGAAACACACCCGGGTGAATGACAATTAACGCGGATGGGGGATCTTGCGGCGCGCGAAATCGGTCGCAACTCCTACAGAGACTTTCTCAATCGCGCTCTTCGAAGCTCCCGTACGCCAACTACAGCGAAGCGTGTGTTAGACATCAACTTGGGAACTTGTAGCTGAACACTCCTTACACTGAGGACGGGTATCCAAGATCGGACGTACGCTGCTACGGACCCGATGTTGATCACAGACGCGGTGCTGTTGCGCGCCTCTGCGCCTTTGACTAGGAGGTCAGAGAAAGCGCGGACCATGAAGAACGCCGCGAATGTATTGATGCTGAAAACGTCGTCCCAGCCTTTGAACGTTTCGTGCTCAAATCCATCCTTGCCTGCGGCAAAGTTTGCAACTTTCTTCTTGGTGAAAAGAAATCGGGATACGTTGCGGGAAGCGGATCGCTGACACCCGCACTGTAGAGTGTGAGAATAACTGCGCTACAGTAAATGATGGACGTACTTATTAACCAAGATGTCGAGTCGCCCATCGGTGGTCTGGATGTATTTGGCGGCTTGATCGATGCTGGCCTGGTCGGTTACATTTATTTGCAACCTACATACGCGTGTTGGTTAGGTTGAACTCATGGTCGCGCCGCTTTTACCACATACGGAATCAAGACGCCCTCCTTCACGGGAGCAATGCAGCGGCAGCGCGTAGAGTTTCCTCGCGACGGCCAGTGATGTACACTTTCGCACCATTTGTGGCGAAGCCTTTGGCAATCATGAAGCCACTGCAAGGATGAATGAATTGATGGGCAATGTCATCAGGGGTAGAAAAGGATTAGCTCACATTCCGGTGCCGCCACCAGTGACGAGAGCCACTTGGCCGGTGAGAGACATGATGTTGGCGATGTTGAGCTGAGACATGCTGTGAGTACTAGTTGAGGTAGTAGGATGCTTTCTATGGACATTTAATGCAGCTTTTATAGTAAAAAAACAGACCCAGTCAACCTAGAAGGATGACTGTTTATTCCCTTAGTGAGCCGGCGCTGAATAACGAAGCGGAAGGGATCTGTAATCTATAGAAAAGAAGGAGATCCTTCGAAATTAGAATCTTTTGGGCATCGTTGGTCATCTACTCCTCACGGGATTTTTACCAAGAAACAAGAACCCCCACTCAAAGCTCGCCGCCCGTATAGTGTTTCGTGACGACGCGCTGAAGATATGCGCTAGAGAGAAAGACCACAACTTCAACTGTCTTCAAGTAAGTTATTCCGACACCAGGGACTCTAAGAGCTGAAGTCCTTTGGCCACATGACAATAGTACACACCAACGAGTTCGTTGAATGTCCCTCTGCTTGTGTGAATGACGATAAAAGGGAAGCGAAGATTAGGAGGAAGGCAAGTTTGAATAAGCCACCAAAGTACATCCCATTCAACATGCATCCAACACTTGAGACGGGGACGTATTTTACGCATGAATGGTGGCATCTCGAAGATGAGTTTGAAAAGACGATCTGGTCACGGTCAACTGTTCCAATCGCCGGGATCAGGGTACATTTTTTACGCTATGAATCCTAGGCAGTATTGTCTCGATTCTACAAAATTGATTTAATTCCAACAATTGGGCAAATCACTCTGCTACATACCGGTTCTGTATTAGCAAGAGGCTGAATTTCTGTCTTCAGCACACGATTAGCCTTAGACTTTGGAACGGGAGCTAATAACGAAGATAATGAGCCCATCGCGCCACAGTAAACCAGATCCCAACCTTTCGTATTTTCAGTGATATAAAATCTGCGCAAGATCATTATGGCCTCTTCACGAAGGTAGCCACCCGTAGCGCGATAGGCATGATGTGCAGGATGTGGTAATCTAGAAGGTAATCAGTGTCTAGAAGTTAGTGGAATGCAAGACCGACTGGTTAACGGGGAGTACACCTTCACATCCGCCGAATCGCTCATTTGCACATCCGTAGAAGACTTGTTTAATTCCCATTTGACGTAGAGCAGACGCGCACATTATGCAAGGCTCGACTGTCACGTAAAGCGTCGTCGTAGATAGAGCATACGGCGTGAAGGCGGGCGTAAGTGACGCGTCTGCGAGAATCTGATCTATCGCCTCGAGTTCTGCATGTCTAGTGGCCTAAAATAGCTTGAGAAAGAGATCAACAATACACTGGATCGCGTACATTTCTGAGTTCATTCGTGCGATTCCTTGCTTTGGCGATAATCTCACCGTCGCGTACGAAAACACAGCCTACAGGCACTTCCCCTGCTGCCAAAGCTTCGGCGGCCTTCAAAACGTTGGATGAAGAATAACAGTTGAGCTGAGTTCTTCACCATGTCTAAAGCTGACTGCATGAACCTGGTGTGCTCCTCCGTCATTGCCATGGAAACTGGTGTTTGAGAAGCGTTTCGGCAGCTGTCAGATCTCTCCGCAGGGGGTGAGTCAGAAAACAACAGCTGTTTATGTGCTGCTCATTATCGACATTAGTGTTCGACACTGTGGCAAACGTCCAGAAAAGAGACAGAGGGCGAAAGAGGCCCATCAAAACGCCGAGTAAGGGTCGTCACAAGACTTGTGTGCCCGAACCGGCAACGTCGAGACACCTTGACTGGGACAGTCAGTGCGGGACGCGACTTCTCCTCAAAAAGCGCGTTTCGGTTTTTTCTGTCTGTCGTTTATCCCTTCCATCTATTCCTCTTACCTCCGACTTGCTCTGCTTGGCATAGCCAGCGCCGACGACACACGACATGACGACAACCTCCGCGCAATCACGCTCATCGACGAGCAGCTCCAAATCCCTTCATGACTACGTGCGTCACATTTTGACTGCCATGCTCGATGGCTGACTCGCTAGCAGCAACTGGGTGATTCGTTAGGCAAGGGAGCCTTTGGACAGGTATACCGTGAGTTTGCATGTCCGACCGCGGTGTACTCAATACGATATATCCTACGCAGGGGCTCTGAATTGGGCCACTGGAGAAACCGTCGCGGTAAAGGAGATCCAATTGAGCAACATACCCAAGAGCGAGCTCGGGGAGATCATGGTGCGTCCTAGTACTCTCGCGCAGATCGCCTACTGACAAGGACAACAGTCGGAAATCGATTTACTAAAGAATCTAAATGTACGCTACTTTCGCGTTCAGTGGCCAATGTCCTCACGTCTGCCAGCATCCGAACATCGTAAAGTACAAGGGATTCGTCAAAACACGAGAATACCTGTATATTATCCTCGAGTGCGTTATCACCTCGTATGTTACCGTCAAACTCAATCTCGCCCAGATTCTGCGAGAATGGTTCCCTGCACGCCATAAGCAAGCGATTTGGAAAGTTTCCCGAAAACTTGGTCTCCGTTTACATCTCCCAAGTACTCGAGGGTCTCGTTTACTTGCACGACCAGGGAGTCATCCACCGTGATATCAAAGGCGCCAATATTTTGACCAACAAAGACGGAACCGTCAAGCTCGCAGATTTCGGCGTCGCGAGCACAACCACCGGTGGCGTGTTGGATGATGCAGTCGTTGGTAGTCCATACTGGAGTACGTCACGTCATTTATTCATTTCAACAGCGTTGCTGATATTGCTACAGTGGCTCCAGAGTCATAGAACAATCAGGTGCTACTACAGCATCAGACATCTGGTCTGTAGGATTACTGTGATCGAGCTGCTAGAAGCAACCCGCCCGTACCACACCGTTGGATCCATGCCGGCCACTTTTCCGCATTGTTCAAGACGGACTTGTCCTCCAATAACCGGATGGAAGGCATCACCAATATTAAGGATTTCCCTCTTACCATTGCTTCCAAAAGGA
>JADNYV010000445.1:0-28022 GCA_015501055.1 Mucidula mucida
GAAAAGCTTTCCTTTCGAGGTGCGAAATCCTATACGACTACAATATCTTCTTATTGAAATAATATACAGCCCTACAGCTCTCCAACGAACAGCGTAACGCGTACGGGCTGCGCTATCATGACTTTGCTCGATATAGGTCCGTCTCTTAAATGTTGACAAGCTGCAGCTCATCAATATTTCTACAGAAAACACTGCTCGAATCGAACACATCGAATCCGGTCAACGTTGAAGATGACCCACGGCAAAGGGCGCGAGTTCAAGAAACTACCGTCGCTCAAGCCAGAGATGATTAAAGATGGACAGTTCGTGTCTAGATGTCGTTTACAAAATTACTACTCAACATTCATAGTCTACAACTACTCCTCATGGAATCTGAACGCGCTTGGGCATACTCGCAGGACTTACTTGCGCAATTCCAAAAGAACACAGAACATGCCACCACTCTCCGACACAGTGCTACCGGTCGATTTAGACGCAGTGTAAACTGGTCGACCCAGCTCTTGTCTCACTGTCAGACACTCTACGCATCATCGCGTCTCTCGGCCGAAGGTCTCCTGGAAGTCAACCCTTATCCTCAATGGCCGTTTCTTGCGCTATCGCGAAGAGTTTGACGACGCCTTGGTGCAGCTCAGCGTAGCGCGCCATTTACTTGATGAACTTGCCGGCGCCGCGCGAACTAGCAGAGATCAAGCGCTCGCTACGTTATTCGGAGACGAGATCGGACCAGAGATTCGCTATTGCGCACACGAGCTCGGAAGAGCTGAGGCATATAATGTGGACAAGATCGTCGGCGAAGTCGCTGCAACGAATAGGAACGTCCTCGTTGACGGGTGCGATGCGTTATTAGAGGCATTCAAGAAACAGGAGGAGAGCACGAACAAGAGGAAAACCCTACGCGAGATCGTGTGGGAAGGCGAACCGGTACCAGTGCGCAACCCGGAGCTTGTGGACGTGTTCCTAAAGGTACAAGATGCTCAGGCAAAGTTAGAGTCATCGGACGCGCAGGGCAAGTCCAATTCGAAGAAGAGTGTCGCTGCTTACGACGCTATTCTTCTCGCCTTGAGCGACGCCGAGGAAGTCGCCAAGAAGCTCGCGGATGCGCAGACTTCTTCTGGACCTCGCGACATATCATTCGTGCACGCCTACATTGTTTACCAACTGCTGTCGCGCCGAATTCAACGTGATCTCCGGCTAATGCAAGCCCTCTTACCCACGACAAAAGGCGCCACCGACGGACGTGTCTACCCCGCTGTAGTCAAGCTCCTTGACACTGTCATGCAGAGCCTAACCCAAATGCGCGCCCTCAGCATCGTCGATGACAACTCCGATCTAGCATCCGGTGTCGACGCGCGGATATCATATACAAAGGCGAGCAGGTGTCTATACCTCGCGCGGTGCTTCGTCGCCGTCAAAAAGTACGCCGAGGCGCTGACACTGCACCGACATGCGGCGATCCACATCCGGGAGACGCAGTCGCATCTATCCGTATCTTCGGAGATTGTTTTCTTTCCGCTCACTGTGACTGAGTTGGGAAAGCTGGAGACGGAGACTTTGGCGGACCAGGCGCAGGCGAAGAGGGAGTGGTTGGCGTATAATGGGGGCTCGCTCACGCAGGATCCGAAGGAGTATAGGAAGCCGCCGTTTTTCAATAGTGCGTTGAATTATGTGGAGCTGGGTTTGGACTCGTTGAGGAGGAGGGCGGGGTTAGAGGTGGCGGATGAGGGGGAGAAGGACAAGGACAAGGAGAAGAAGACGCAGATGGTGGTGGAGGAAAGGGAAGAGGAGCCGCAGGTTCCGGTATCGCGCGGTGGGTTGAGTGGATTACTGGGTGGTTGGTGGGGAAAGTAGATTTCTTGTTCAATCGCGACAAAGAATGGAGACGCTGAGAAACTGTTGATACTAAAGTCAGAGCCAAAGAACTATTTAGATGTATCCCCAGTAAACCACTACAAAGAGAGCGAGACTCACACTGTGCACTGCAAAGCGAATAGATGGACTTCTCGAAATAAAAAGAGGAGCATAATTGGCGAGAAATAACGACCACAAGGATTCCAGCGATATGCAAGAATGATGAACGATGTGGACAAACTGTTGGATGACTTCCCAACAAAAGGCAGTTGATCACAAGTACATAAGGAGAGGAAACAACATACTTAGAGATCTAGCGCATCAATCATACAGAGCCAAACTGACTCTAGTATGATTAAAGCAGTATGATATGCCTATCATTTAATGGTCTAGTATATCCATATGATTTACACAATAAAAGTCAAGTCACGATTCCATACCGCTGTCACTCAGCCATTGTGTGACTTTCTCATGGGCCTTCTCCTCTTGAGGTGAAACCCGATGGGCCGGCACGGTGCAAGCCATGATGTCCCAAATATCATACCCGTCGACAATGTCATCCCCAATCTCTGCATCTCGTTCGTCAGTCTCGGTGTCATAGAGATCTCAAGCATCACCGCTACTGGCACTTCCTCTACCATTTCCAGATCCGTCGTCATTTTTACCGTGTACAGCATACCTTTCATCGGCCTTGAGAAGAGCGGGGAGTGATTCGAGGGTCGCCCAGTTCTTGATAGCCGTCACTCCGAATAAGATGTCCCAAAGAAATGGGGGAGGCCAGTGTGACCGGTCCTCGGGTTGACGTAGGCATTTGTTGTCCCAGAGTCGTCCGTTGTCTACAGGGTTACAGACGCAAGGAGAGTTGCGGACTTCGTCAGTGAGAAAGTGACAATGAACCTCATCCTGGGCTCTGGTGTCTAAGTCATGTAAGACCGCATCTTCGACCGTCATGTATTCATTAGGGACCTTGACACATAGTGAGAGTCGGAAGTGTAAAAGAAATAGAAGAACAAACGTGAAGAAACGCTGCGCCGTAATTGGGCATCAAAGCTGCATAGAGTGCTGCATTCATTGTTAAGCCGTTTCGAATGTCGTCAATTTTGTCCATGTAGTCTTGCACATTTGGTGATCTCGCCTTGGAGATGAGGTCCATGTACTAGTAGTGTGAAAGCGCGATATTGTAGACGAACGAACGACTCACGACGTCGCCTTTGGAGTGAGGCAACAAATGGATTGCCTGGCAGCTCTTCAGCGCTAAGTCTTTCCTCAGAGCTCGTTGCGAATCAGAAAGCTTTGAGTCGGAGGGATTGAAGGTTTTTGGAGTACACACCCGCCGTCCCGAGCCTTGCATCCTTGATAAAATGGGGACACAGGGATCCTCACAGACTGTCGATCCTTTGATGCTGACGGACCTACGAGAGCATATATTTCATATGTCAAGGACGCGCTGCTGCTCGGGGTGTATACACAAGTCAGGCCTTCCTCAGCAGACTGGAGGAGGTTCGTGATAGTCAGAGTAACTCCCGTGGCCTTCCCGTCTGAGGTTGCAGTGTGCAGCGATCCTGAGACACCGCAGACGCAGAAGCCAAGAGCCACGCCTCAACGTTGGTGGTTTGTTTGAGTATGAGTTGGCAAGGGATATAAAGAATCAAAGGCGCGTGAATTGGAGAGCTTGTTTCCGATAGCTCTATTCGGTATTCGAGGCTCATTGTGGTCTAAGTAAAACACGTGCACTAGACGCGCATCGCGTTGTATGAGGTTGTTTGGTTTCGGTTTCCTCCTGACCACCACCATCTCTATCTTGACGGCTCCCTTTTTACCTTTACCTGAGAACACTCGACTGGCATCGAAATGCTACTCAAACATCGCCAAAGGCGCGCGGAACGGCCTTGGGCGTCTGAACAAGCCCTTTTTCTTTTGGATGTTTCTTGAAAAAGTACTCTTGTTTCTTTTCCGTCTGTCTTGCGCAAAATCTCACAACCTGTCCACCAGTTACTGTTCCGCCTTCTTTATACCCTAATGAATTTCGTCGCTAGAGGTCACCAGACAAAATGGAGGCTATCTTGTCCGAGGACCTGGACCTGCCCGACCTTAATCAAGCCCTACACGATAAAGATTTTTTTATTCCGACACTCACAGTGCGTGCCTTCGTCAAGTGCGACGTTATTTGTATGCTTAAACGACCACAGCATATTTCATAAGGGCGACAAGTCATCAATGACAGATCGCACGCCGCCGGAAACACCGCAAGTCCACCGTTTTGCGATGCTACTATCGCTGTGGCACGGGAGCCCGGGTCACTGGCGTTGCGGACAGCAATAACTCGATGACGGTGGATTGGCTGAGCTGCCGTTGCCGTTCGTTGTTTATGACCTTATTCTGCGATAAAGGCAGCAGGTCAGTACTATACCTCTGTGAAAGCACTGTTTCTGACACGCTTTTTAGTTCGCCAGGCAGCACACCATAGACATGCGGACGATCAGAGCGTGCCCTTTGCTCATTCGCTTCGGACCCTCGGACATCGTCTCTCAAAAGTAGTCGACCCCGTCCAGCCCCGTACTTCCGTCCATTGTGCATCCTATATAACAAAAATGAGCGCGCTTCATCGCTACTTGTCTAGTCTTCGTCTTGTCCACCCCCAACAATATAGGCAATAACCAGATTTGTTGATTATCATTTACGAAACCTTGGCTAATAAAGTTGACGTTGCGCTCTTCAGAAGACAGTACAAACTTCATTCAACGACTATTGATATTACATTGACAACGGCAATACTCCTCCCCGAAATTCCGCATTCAGATTTACTGGCGCCCTCCCTTCGTGTTTGTCTTCTTCTGCTTGCTTGTACCCGCCACCGCCGGGGGGTCAAATCTAGGCGCTGCTGTTGCCCTGGTAGTGGGAACTGATCGACTCGGCTTAGCGGGCGGTACGGTCGGAGCAGCTACAGGCGCGTTCCGTGTTCCTCGAGGGGGGGCTGCCTGTGCCGCGACGACCGGCTCTGCCGTCGCCTTTCTTTGTTCATTTGGACGATTTGACGTTGCCTTTGGTACGTGAGCGGGCAGAAGAGACTCGTTTGACCCTGCGGATGTGTCGAGGTCTGCGTAGTGCCCAGAAGCCCGCCTTTCGCGGGCCGGTAACGCAAATTCCACTCCGATCTCTGGTGGTGCGGTATGGTCCACACTAGACTTGTCTGTCACTGTAGATGTGGTGTGATCCTTGTAATGCACGGTCTCCTCCAAAGTTCGCGCGCGGAGTTTCTTCTTCATCTCTCGATTCTCTTGCGCCGTAATACTTTCCGGACCAACATCGATGCAGCCATCCTGTCTGAAAACAGGATCTACCGTAGCAGCAGGATCTATGTTCTTCGCTTCCCGCCTGAAGAATTCAAAGAACCTTTTACGCAGTGCATCTGTACCACATGCCACACGTAAGAATTTGTACAAGGTGTACAGCGCATTATTCATAGGCGTATTTGGGGCGGGCTCGATCGACGGATACGTCCGATACAGACGTGAAATGTAGAGTCTCCGTGGATGACGCCCATCCCGTAAGACGAAGTATAAGAAATCGTGACTGGACGCTATTCCAAAATTGCTCCCTTTCTCGATGAGTTGTGTGTAAATCTGTATAAGTGGCTGGGTCTCCTTATCAAGCTTTGTGTCCTTCTCGACAGGCCAGCTAAAGTTATAGGTGGCGCCAAACACCTTTTCATTCTTCATCTTTCTCTCCAATTCACCTAAATTTTTGGACGAAATGTCGAGCAATAGTGATGTGTAAAGTGGCCCGATGGAACTTGGCTTTTTCATCTCGCAGGGACAGCCTTTCAATTCAAGGTCTGCAAATGCGTGATAGCCAGGAATGTTCCCATTTTTGGAATTAATGACTCCTCGGTGTGGATATAGCCGGTCATCTCCCGTGAGGCCGTCGATGTGGTTGATGACTTCCGCAACAATGGTGAGATGGGCGGCTCGGAAGGAATACTCGACGTCACCCTCGTTGTGAAAATGGCGGCATGAGTTGGCAAGACGAGGACCAGATGTGAGTATCTCGCGGAGCTCGTCGGTGAGTCTTTGATGAAGATTGTCTCCTCCTAAGAATCGATGGAAAACATCACCCAATGAAGGGGCGTACACCAACTCAGTCACTCGATCCGCTTCTTTGATGGCCATCTCAACATCGCGTACGGGACGTGTTTTGGGACGAGTAAGGGAAAGATCAGAGGGAATGCGAGTGTTGTCAAAACAGGAGGTGAGGAATTTGTGGATGGTATTGGTCTCAGTGGAGGTGAGAGCTGCGATGTCAAAGGTTGAGTGGTCCTCGGGACCCGAATCATCGTCGCTCTCCTGCCGCCTATCGCCGCGAGCCAATGCAGGAGTCTTGGCTACGGTAGGGCCCTGGGGTATAGCTGTGATCAGGCCTGTACCCGTTGGCACGTCCTCGGGCGTGCGCGCGAGAGTCGATTCAAGTTGCAACCCGTCAGGGCCAGCTGCGCCCGAGACCGGATCGTAGTAGAAGGCGGTATTCCCAACGTCAAATTCATCCTCGGCTGGCTGGACCGCACTGTGATCTAAAGAAAATGTATGTATGAGCTTCTCGGTGCCGCACTATGTCCATACCTTCAGGGAGAGCTGCTTGATGGAAAGTAGACTGGCGGAATGGAGAGCGATTCATCGCTGGAATCTCTTGGAGAGCAACCAGAGCAGAATGAAGTTCCACGGAGTGGCTATACGCATCTTGCGTGACTTGTAAGAGTTGGTTTCTAGTCGGGTTGGAGGATTGTTGCACTGCAGTACAAAGCGTGTTCTGCAGCTCCATGACAAGCTGGAGAGCGAGTTCAAGCTGGCGTTCGACAACGTCTGATCCTGTCTGCATGGCTGGGCGCATGCGGGAGAAGGATAGGAAGTGACTTGGCAGACGTCCAGGACAGATAAGATGGGAAAATCGAAAGACAGGTCGCTTAAATGCTTTTGTTCTGAATGCGGAAATATGATTTGATATGGATTGTACTCAAGCGCGACAATGGAATTTGCATTAGAGTACCCATTGGGATATACAAAAAATCACAAGGAGTCTACTAAAGAGGCAATGCATTCATCCGATAAGCGTTCTGTAAGCGTATCGGAACTTTCCCGATTGAAGACCACCTTCCCATCCGCGCGAAATCCAAACGTGATGTCTGGTTCGAGCGGCGGTTCGTCAGCAAAGAAATGGTGGCGTTGAACCAGCATCACCTCCGCATTGCTAAGTGAGGGGTGCTGAGCAGAGTAGTGACTGACAAAACGTATGGCACGGTACAAGTGGCTTGAAGGTGACTCCACTTGTTCTGTGCGTCAGGACAAAGAATAAAACTTGTGAATGCAAACTTACCTTTTACACCTTTATGATACATGCGGAGAATATAAGTGAGATTCAAGGCTTCTTCGCAACCGACAGTTGGCCCCAAGTCATTCAAATCGACGGGAAGGATGGGGAGATTTCTGGTACACGGTGTCATTCTCGCCCTTGAGAAGTCGATGACAAAACAAGTCGTTGTTGAGCCGGCAGCGGTCTTGTCGACACGGAAGAGTAGGTGATGCAAATCAGCAGGAATATATAGCGTATGGTGATGGATGCCACGATCATGAAGTCGTTCAACTGAACGCCCTAGCTTTATCCTGAACACAACAAATGAGCGCGATGAGCATAACTAGAAACCGAGGCCGAACATACGCGAGATCGGTGGTAGCACGCCCCGCGGCAACGAGCTGAGTCCACGGAGTGCCAGCCCATTCCGTGATGCTACACAGGATCGTGCCGCCCCATTCTCTTGTTCGCGCGCGCCACACACCATAGTGACGCGGTACCAAAATCCCAGCGACGCCCCGAAGATTCTGACCGTAGAACTTCGCGTCTGCAAGCATTTTGTCAATGGCCTTGTAGCAATTATCGTCCGGCTCGGTCTTTTCTATGTTAAATAACACCTTGACGCAAAACATCTTCTGCTCATCGCCTTCACCATGAAATCCGATGAAGAATACCGAAGAATCGGTGTCTATGCCATTTCCCCATGCCAGAGCCTGTGAGAATGTGATTTTCAGCGAAAGCCCTTCGCTATTGTTGAGATATGGGTCGTGTGGCAAAACGAATACAGGCTCGGGGGAGGTGAAAGGGAATTCCTCGAACATGTCGCCGAACTTTCCCCCAAGAATCTTGTCGTCGAGAGCCTTGAACTTGAACTTCTTCTGAGCTTTGCCAAAGCCAAGCCACAGGTAGCGTGAAGGTGCAGCCATGTCGGTGATGATGGAAAGTAACCAAACATGCAACAGAATGATCGCTTTCAAATACGTCCGATCTCGTCACCTGACCACCATTGTTGGCCCAAAAAGGCACAACACTCTCACCCTTGTTTATCCGCCCTTGCGTGCTGCTTTCGCCCACTCCATTCTCGAATGCACGGCTATCTGTGTATCTGCTGACACTTCTACGAGTCCATCTCCGCCTGAAAGGCGATGTAGTCTCGTGTAGTCTAGTCTTTCTTTTGCTGCATTCTGATATGAACCTGTCCCCACTCCTTGGCGCGATAACAATCAAGAATTTCTCATTATCCAATTATCTAGCCAATTACGGCGCTTCTGACGCGTGTCTAGTCAACGTGTATTTGTACTACTCGCTACAACCGCCGTGGTGGAAGCGTAAGCGCCCCATCACCGCTGAGATCATATCCATATTATCCATTGTGTTCTCGCGCGTTGATTTCTTGCGGCCTTTGCAATCTCTTCCGCCGCCCAGAAATGCTATCGTCAACCCCGGAATTCCTCATACCTCACCTCGGGTCTTCATACCAGGTAAGCGATCAGAAAACGCCTTTGTTTTCAATAAGTTTGGGAATAGCTTTGTAGAATTTCAATCTTCTCCTTGACACGACCTTGAAATTGGGGGCCGACTTGTCAAGGTCATTCAGCCGGCTCCTACCATGACTTAGAAGCGCGGCGCCAGGAAGGAAGTAGAAACCCCGATGTGTGAGTTTGCCATCAAAAGGCGCTGTAAATTTCAGGGCTCCAGCTTACCAACGGACAGCGGAACATGTGGGGGCTACACTATCACGCTTTCATTCGATACAGGTCCGTGTGTTACATGTCAACAAGCTGCAGCTCATCAATTTCCTGAAGAAAACATTGGGCGAAGCGCACACATCGAAATTAATGATGACCAACAGCAAAGAGCCCGAGTTCAGATAACTAAGTACCACCGCTCAAGGCAAAGATGATTAAAGATGGATAGTACGTTTCCAGATGTCGTTTCCAAAAATTCTAGTTAACCTTCATAGTCCAAATGAAATCCGCACGCGCTTGGGCGTACTCGTAGCATTTACTTTTGCAATCTCAAAAGAACATGGATTATGCCACCAGTCTCCGTCACAGCGCCACTGGTCGATTTGAACGCAGTGTAAACTTCCAGTGTAAGACACTCTGCGCATTGTTGCCTTTCTTCCGCAATGTTGAACAACACCTTAACACAGAACTTCAACCTTTTCTCAAGTTTACCGTAAAATCCGGCGAAGAATACAGAAGAGTCGGTGTCCATGCTGTTTCCCCATGCAAGGACTGTGGGCAGTTGATCTGTGGTTCATGTGGCAAAACAAACAAAGGCTCGGGAGAGGCGCCAAAAGGAAAAATTTTAAACTTGCCTCCAAGAACTGAGTCATTGATAGCTTGAAACTTGACCTTTTTTTTGAGCTTTGCCAAAGCAAAGCCAAAGAGAACACAACTTGTAGGCCATGTCAGAGTCAATGCTGGTACAAGTGGAAAAAGACCGAACCTGATCGTCAAATAGGTTCAAGTGCATCAGACACTGATCGGAGAAAGGCCCCTTGCGCCACAATGAAGAGTTATATCCTTGGCCCTTTGACCAATGGTCTGGGTAGGCGTGCCCAGACTGCCACCTTCTTCGATGTTATAACACAATATGTCTCTCGTTTCACAGTAGGCCAGCTGTCCAACCAATATCGAAGAAAGCCTTCAGTATCTGTTCACAGCGAACGAAAGTGACTTGCATAATCAAATTACAAGTTGCATAACAACCACAACAAGAACGAAAAAAGCAACCACCCTAATCATCATCACTAGGCGTCAAATACTCGGGATCATCCCCCTCATCATCGCTCATCACCCGCTTACGCCCCGCACTCCTCGACCTTCCCACCACAGGCCGCTCCTCTGCCACCTCCCCTTCGCCACCACCCAACAGCCCCGCGCTCCGCATCGCCCGCTCATACAACTTGAACGTAACTAGCACACAACTTACACAGCGAGGACAGTAAGTCAACCTCTTACCAAAACTCGGCCTTGTGAAGCGACGGCCAATGGGCGCGCACAAGATTTGGACCATTGATAAGAACCATGTTTTCATCTTCAAATTCATGCATAGTTAGTTTTACTACCCACTGAAATTCGTAATGAAGGCGTAGTACCTTGTTGCATTTCGATGAGCACGTATTGATCTCCAGAGAACACATAAGCTTTCTGGACATCAGTGGGGTGCACAAGGATAGTATCGACTGTCTTGAAATTGGCTTCCTTCAGCGGCGGCCACTGGGCAGTGATGAGCGTTGGTCCAGAGACGATGTAATCCTGGTTGCCGCCTTAAGAAAGACTTTTCAACTTTACACAGGGCGAGGAACACGCATAACACATACCTGGCTGGAAATTGTAATGGATCAACACGTACCACTCGCCGCTAAAGACGCAAACTTTGTGCTTATGGGAGGGGTGCGGGAGTACGGCGTCCACGGTGTGGAAACCAGCCTTCTTGAGAGACGGCCACTCAGTCGAGATGTTCTTGGGCTTGTCGATGATATGTTCATCACTTTGTCCTAGTAATATCAGGCTGCAGTCAGCCTCGCTTTGCCGTATCACCAACTACAGAAAACGCACCTGATTTGATGAGCGCACTTTTTGCGGAAGAAAAAGTACATCTGCTGTTGATTGTTTGGGTTGAGAAGGACTGCGTCAACATATCCAAAGTTGGCCTGGACAAGCGATGGCCAGTCCTTGATTATTGTCCTAGGACCCCAAGCAATCGTCGCCTGTTTGGGGCCCTTCGCGATGTCGATGGCGACAAACATGTTCCAGCAGAAGAAGTACGCGATCCCAGGCTTAGTCGGGTGTTGAACGGCGGCTACACATGGCCGCGAGAGCGCGTGCTTGAGGAGCGGGTCTGCGACAGTAGCGCCGCCGCGCATCAGGTCGTCCCAGTCCTTGTCGGCGTTAAAGGTCTTGTCATTGCGGGGACGATGGCTGAGCTCGTCATTCCCATGTCCAACGGCGTCTGCATCTTCGGGAGGATAATACACGACCTTTCCCGTGATGACAGGGCATGGGATCTTTGTGAGCGCGACAATCTGACCGCTTGGGTTTATGGAGTTGCTGAAGCGCGGATTCTGAACAATCCCAACGGGTTGATCCTTCCTATGTACGCGCACGCTGCGAATAAAGCGGGGTAGGATACCGCCAGGAAAGGCGATCTCATGCCGTTCGAACCTTGCATGGCTACCAAAAACATGGTTCACATCGATGCCTCCGTAAGCGAAAATCTCATACTCGTAGTATGTGAGTTGTTGGGTATGCTGCCTGCGGCGCAAATCCTTGGATTTCTCGCGGAAGTATCGCCTAGTGCTGACAAAGATGGAGGGCGCATTGTTATGCACGTAGTTCGAAAGGTTGAAGGCGGCATCGGGAAAGGATCGAAAGGACGGCCTCTCACGAGGCTCAAAGCCATCACGAAATACAACGTCAGGAGGTCGCTTGTCCCAGCGGACGAGTCTCTCGGCGGCAGCATCGACTTTACGCTGTGTGGTAGCGCTTGACACTTTGTCGGGTCGAAAAATGTCTCCCGAAGTCGATGGCGCTGGATTGATGTGAGCAACAATATTTTTGAGCACCTCGTTCGGATGCGAGTGAAACCAACTGATACACGAAGTAGCGAACCAGTCTGCGGTGACCATAGTAGTACGCTGTAAGTGCAATGAGTTGGACCCAAAGCTAATCATGAAGTGCAACTCGCCTGTGACTGGTGGGAGCTGAAGTGAAGAGCATATCATGTCCCAAGGTCGCTTTAGAAGTTGCTGCGACCTGAACGGGATTGATTGGCGCTGATAGAACAGGATTCGGGGGTTCGTCTCTCGTGTATGGTTTATCCGGCTCTTCAATTACACCGGAATTGCTTACCTGACAGCGCAACTGGGTTTCTACCAATCTTTCTTTGGCGCTGGATGATTGAATTTTCAACAAAGTATTCACGGACTCGCTGAATGAGCTTTTGCCCAAGAAACACGCTTGGATCTTCCAGTATCGGAAGGCATTCAATTGGGTTCGCCGTTCTTTGCCTTTCTATCAGTTCGACGTTCAGCACAAGCAGTCTGCATCGTGAAACGCGTGTCGTTTTTGCCTAACATTAGGGCCTTTGTGTCTGTCTGATTGACGTCTTGCACGAACGGACCTTCCGCCTCCGAGGAGGGACTATTTCCAGAAGACAATCAAGGGCCGACAGGAAGACTAGATAATAGAACAGAGTTCCTGCAGCGAGCATGGGCGCTTGACCTTAGGATCTGACAGATCGGATGGAAGTCGCGCATGGTGAGGCATCACGTGCAGACCACGCTCCGCATTGGAGGTCAGACTTTCTATATGACGCGCCGAATCCCGATGCCAAAGACGAGTTCCTCGAGCATGGGTGTAGTGTATGGATGTGAGAGTGTCGCGGGCGTATGCAGCCCCTATCTTTTGACTGGAACCTCTATCAGTACTAGATGCATGACAAAACAACCCCAGGCTTTTTGCTGCTGAGCCGGCGTTTACAATGTGTGTCACGTAAGTAAAGCATTGCAGAATCCATGTCCACTGATGATTACCCGGCCCGTAGCCCTCTATTACGTGTGGGGAAAGAGTATGTCGTGTCTCTACTCTTCAAACAGTCGTTACTGAGCTTTGAATTGACGAGATTGTCATAAATCAGATGCGTATCGTAAAAGAGGAGGACTCGGGTGGGCGCACGATAGCGGGGTACGCGTACGTACTACGTGAAAGCAAGCCAGGGAGGAATCAACAAGAGTGACTCGTAAAAGCGCCAGACTCAGTGCTTGAATATGGAGGTGCTGTAAATCTGCTCTACTACTTATAACACCCATATACTATAGATAGTACAAGCTTCTTCATGATTCCATACCGGTGCCACTAAGCCATTGTGCAACTCTCTCACGAGCCTCCTCCTCATGGGATGAAACTCGGTGGGCCGGCACGGTGCAAGCCATGATGTCCCAAATATCATACCCGTCGACAGTGTCATCCCCAATCTCTGCATCTCGTTCGTCAGTCTCGGTGTCATAGAGATCTCTAGCATCACTGCTACTGGCACTTCCTCTAACACTCCCAGATCCGTCGTCATCTTTACCGTGGACAGCATACCTTTCGTCGGCCTTGAGAAGAGCGGGGAGTGATTCGAGGGTCGCCCAGTTCTTGATAGCCGTCACTCCGAATAAGAAGTCCCAAAGAAATGGGGGAGGCCAGTGTGACCGGTCCTCGGGTTGACGTAGGCATTTGTTGTCCCAGAGTCGTCCGTTGTCTACAGGGTTACAGACGCAAGGAGAGTTGCGGACTTCGTCAGTGAGAAAGTGACAATGAACCTCATCCTGGGCTCTGGTGTCTAAGTCATGTAAGACCGCATCTTCGACCGTCATGTATTCATTAGGGACCTTGACACATAGTGAGAGTCGGAAGTGTAAAAGAAATAGAAGAACAAACGTGAAGAAACGCTGCGCCGTAATTGGGCATCAAAGCTGCATAGAGTGCTGCATTCATTGTTAAGCCGTTTCGAATGTCGTCAATTTTGTCCATGTAGTCTTGCACATTTGGTGATCTCGCCTTGGAGATGAGGTCCATGTACTAGTAGTGTGAAAGCGCGATATTGTAGACGAACGAACGACTCACGACGTCGCCTTTGGAGTGAGGCAACAAATGGATTGCCTGGCAGCTCTTCAGCGCTAAGTCTTTCCTCAGAGCTCGTTGCGAATCAGAAAGCTTTGAGTCGGAGGGATTGAAGGTTTTTGGAGTACACACCCGCCGTCCCGAGCCTTGCATCCTTGATAAAATGGGGACACAGGGATCCTCACAGACTGTCGATCCTTTGATGCTGACGGACCTACGAGAGCATATATTTCATATGTCAAGGACGCGCTGCTGCTCGGGGTGTATACACAAGTCAGGCCTTCCTCAGCAGACTGGAGGAGGTTCGTGATAGTCAGAGTAACTCCCGTGGCCTTCCCGTCTGAGGTTGCAGTGTGCAGCGATCCTGAGACACCGCAGACGCAGAAGCCAAGAGCCACGCCTCAACGTTGGTGGTTTGTTTGAGTATGAGTTGGCAAGGGATATAAAGAATCAAAGGCGCGTGAATTGGAGAGCTTGTTTCCGATAGCTCTATTCGGTATTCGAGGCTCATTGTGGTCTAAGTAAAACACGTGCACTAGACGCGCATCGCGTTGTATGAGGTTGTTTGGTTTCGGTTTCCTCCTGACCACCACCATCTCTATCTTGACGGCTCCCTTTTTACCTTTACCTGAGAACACTCGACTGGCATCGAAATGCTACTCAAACATCGCCAAAGGCGCGCGGAACGGCCTTGGGCGTCTGAACAAGCCCTTTTTCTTTTGGATGTTTCTTGAAAAAGTACTCTTGTTTCTTTTCCGTCTGTCTTGCGCAAAATCTCACAACCTGTCCACCAGTTACTGTTCCGCCTTCTTTATACCCTAATGAATTTCGTCGCTAGAGGTCACCAGACAAAATGGAGGCTATCTTGTCCGAGGACCTGGACCTGCCCGACCTTAATCAAGCCCTACACGATAAAGATTTTTTTATTCCGACACTCACAGTGCGTGCCTTCGTCAAGTGCGACGTTATTTGTATGCTTAAACGACCACAGCATATTTCATAAGGGCGACAAGTCATCAATGACAGATCGCACGCCGCCGGAAACACCGCAAGTCCACCGTTTTGCGATGCTACTATCGCTGTGGCACGGGAGCCCGGGTCACTGGCGTTGCGGACAGCAATAACTCGATGACGGTGGATTGGCTGAGCTGCCGTTGCCGTTCGTTGTTTATGACCTTATTCTGCGATAAAGGCAGCAGGTCAGTACTATACCTCTGTGAAAGCACTGTTTCTGACACGCTTTTTAGTTCGCCAGGCAGCACACCATAGACATGCGGACGATCAGAGCGTGCCCTTTGCTCATTCGCTTCGGACCCTCGGACATCGTCTCTCAAAAGTAGTCGACCCCGTCCAGCCCCGTACTTCCGTCCATTGTGCATCCTATATAACAAAAATGAGCGCGCTTCATCGCTACTTGTCTAGTCTTCGTCTTGTCCACCCCCAACAATATAGGCAATAACCAGATTTGTTGATTATCATTTACGAAACCTTGGCTAATAAAGTTGACGTTGCGCTCTTCAGAAGACAGTACAAACTTCATTCAACGACTATTGATATTACATTGACAACGGCAATACTCCTCCCCGAAATTCCGCATTCAGATTTACTGGCGCCCTCCCTTCGTGTTTGTCTTCTTCTGCTTGCTTGTACCCGCCACCGCCGGGGGGTCAAATCTAGGCGCTGCTGTTGCCCTGGTAGTGGGAACTGATCGACTCGGCTTAGCGGGCGGTACGGTCGGAGCAGCTACAGGCGCGTTCCGTGTTCCTCGAGGGGGGGCTGCCTGTGCCGCGACGACCGGCTCTGCCGTCGCCTTTCTTTGTTCATTTGGACGATTTGACGTTGCCTTTGGTACGTGAGCGGGCAGAAGAGACTCGTTTGACCCTGCGGATGTGTCGAGGTCTGCGTAGTGCCCAGAAGCCCGCCTTTCGCGGGCCGGTAACGCAAATTCCACTCCGATCTCTGGTGGTGCGGTATGGTCCACACTAGACTTGTCTTCCACTGTAGACGTCGTGTTATCCCTGTAATGCACGGTCTCCTCCAAAGTTTGCGCGCGGAGTTTGTCCTTCACCAGTTGATTCGCTTTCGCCGTTTTGCTTTCTAGACCAACATCGATGCAGCCGTCCTGTGTAAAAACAGGAATCCCAGTGGCGACAGGATTTATGCTCCCCGATTCCCGCCTAAAAACCTTGAAGAACCTTCTATGCAGCGCCTCTGTGCCACAGGCCACGCGCAAGAATTTGTACAAGGTGTACAAAGCATTATTCATAGGCGTATTTTCGTTGGGCTTGGTCGACGGATATGTGTGATACAGGCGTGAAATGTAGAGTCTCCGTAGATGATCTGGATCCCGTACGACAAAGAATGAGAAATCGTGACTGGATGCTATTCCGAAATGGCTTGCTTTCTCGATGAGTTGTGTGTAAATCTGTATTAGAGGCTGGGTCTCCTTATTGAGCTTCGTATCCTTCTCGACAGGCCAGCTAAAATGATATGTCGTGCCAAAGACATTTGCCTTCCTCATCTGTTTCTCCAGCAACAGCAAAGCCTTGGGCGTAATGTCGAGTAATGTTGATGTGTAACTTGGCCCGATAGAAGTTGGCTTTTGATCTCGCAGGGACAGTTCTTCAATTCAAGGTCTGCGAATGCGTGATAGCCAGGAATGTTTTGGTTCTTGGAAACGATAGCTCCTCGGTGTGGATACAGCCGGTCATCTCCCTTGCGGTTCTCGATGTGGTTGATTATTTCCGCGATAATGGTGAGATGGGCGGCTCGGAAGGAATACTCGACATCTCCCTCGTTGTGAAAATAGCGGCACAAGTTGGCAAGACGAGGACCAGATGTGAGTATCTCACGTAGCCCGTTGATAAGCTTTACATTGAGATCGTCTCCTCCCTGTGTCTTTAAAAATCGATGGAAAATATCACCCATTGAAGGGGCGTGCACCAGCTCAGTAAGCCGATCCGCTTCTTTGATGGCTCTCTCAACATCGCGTACGGGACGTGTTTTGGGACGAGTAAGGGAAAGATCAGAGGGAATGCGAGTGTTTTTGAAACACGAGATAAGGAATCTGTGGATGGTACCGGTCCCAGTGGAGGTGAGAGCTGCGATATCGAAAGTTGAGTGGTCTTCGGGACCTGGATCATCGTCGCTCTCCCTCCCGCTATCGTCTCGAGCCAATGGAAGGGTCTTGGCTATGGTAGGGCCCTACGGTCGCGTCACATCGCAGCTCGTCCCTCGGGTGCGGGATAAAAAGACAATTCTTGGCAGACGTACACTTCTTGTACTTTATTGACTGTACTACATTTGACACCCCCTGCGCTTAATGGAGACATTAGCAGCGGAGTAAAATGACTGGGGATGCTTACCTATAAGCTCCGTCTGTTCTACAGACCCAGGAAGCACACCGGTCACGTCAGATGGCGAACGTTAAATCGCGCGCGCCGTCAAAAGCCCGAGCGAGTGCAAGACCAGTCAGAATTACCGTTGAGCTCTCGATAGATCGAGCTTCGGAAAATGGCTGCGGCAGTGTTTCGGTTTGGCCCTCGGAGGCTACTACCAAACAAAGCGCTGTGATGACGAGGACACAGCCGCCTGATGAGTCTCTTTAGACGAAACGTTTGTGTGACGGACAGGAGCGAGTTACTAAATATGGACAGGATTCTCGACCCACGGACACAGCCACTCGCGGTCTAAACGCGAACGGACGCGTAATGTACTTATAGCTCGTAGCTTCTCGTAGTTTCTCTCATTGCTTTCCGTAGTCTATTACCTATTTACTATTACTACTTACACAGGACTCTGGACTTGTATATAAGCTTGCAGAACTCGTGTCAGTAGCACAGAACAATCTTACCACCCAACCCAATCATCTTGAACGAACCAAACAACAACAACTTATCCTTTTACCTCGTGTGGAACTAGACGTGTATCCTCAGTCACGCCTATCCCACATATTTTTGATTGACCGCGGAACTCTTTCTCAATCACCACCCTCGAGAACTCGCTACAGTTGGACAACCCCGGTCTGATCAACCAGGACTTCCCTCGGCGACAACTCATCTCATCTATTCTCATTCACCCTTATCTTTAATCTCTGCTTATTATTAATCAGCCTCTATTCTACGAATCAAATATAATCTAGTAACATGTCGACTATGACACTCCGGAGTACCAGCCGCCGAAACCCGTTCGCGTCGACGAACACGGGGAACCAGAACGCGGCTCAAGGTGAGCAAACAGCTGCACCTAACCAAGTCGAAAGGATTTCCCAGGAACAACACGGCAAAATCCTCGTTCCAGATAGTGAAGTCCCCGAGACTCCTAGTCTGCGTACCGACTCTGTCAAGATTGAGAGTCAGGGAATCCCCGAAAGGGAGACATCTGAGCCGAAGGAAGGAAACTCCTTCTCAGAGATCAGCCAGAGTGCACTTGATGGGAGTTACTCCCTAGAGTACAACTACGATGGGCACGCACCATCAGATTATGACCCGACATCAGGTCAAATCCCTTGGACATCTGCGCAGCCACGGCGCCAACACAGCAGTTCCAACCGGTCCATGCGTAGCAGTAGTCCTGTACCTCGTAAATCTACATCAAATAAATTTAGTGTGTTGAGCCCGGAACAAGAAACCGCGGTTCACCAAGCCGAAGAGCATATGCGTCCGGAAGAACAAGAAAGAATCAACCGTCACACTCGAAAGGTTACTATCGAGGAAGTAACCGACGAAGGTTCTGCATCCTCGAAAGAGGAAGAAGCTGGCCAGGTCAAACAACCGGAGGCAGGATCCTCAAAGGACAAAGGCAAAGGAGTAGACCCACAAAACTGGGGTGCTGCTAACCTTGATGAACATGATCTTGATATTGATGGGCAGCGAGCCGCCCTCGAATCCTTCAAGATCCAGAAACAACTTGAAGTTTCTGAAGAAAGTGATAACGAACAAGAGGATCTCGCCACGGAAATTGAGATCTCATCGGCCGCTGTCAGCGATGAAGACTCCGAGCCGGTCAAACGCAAGAAACACAAGACCAAGAAAGTCAAGAAGTCCAAGAAAGCTCGTCGCGAGAGCTCAGAACCCATGTCGGATCTGATGGAGAATCATATTTGTGATGTGGTTCACGACCGTCCCAAGCGCGCCAAAGAGAAGGCGCCGAAATTAAGTTCTAGCAAATCCAAGACCTCGGCACCATTGGATCCAGTTAGCCAGGTCGCACCTGGTAGTCACCTTGCCCGTGTTCTGAAAGTCAAGCCGAAGATGAACAAACCATCCCGTAAATCCAGGCGTAAACCATCAGACAGTTCGAGCAGTTCATCAGATAGTTCTGATGATGAGTCTGACTCAAGTTCGTCGTCGTCGGATTCCAGTAGTTCAAGCTCTGATAGTGATAGCTCGGATTCTGACAGTTCGAGCTCGAGCTCATCCAGTTCATCCAGCTCGGACTCGGACTTGACTGTCCGACATAAGAAATTCCAAAGCAAGAAGCACAAACATGGAGAGAAACATCGTGGCCACAAGAGCAAGTCGTCTAGATCGAAGCACAAGCATCGTCGCGATAACCGACCTCTCTTGAAGCCGGATCCCCCTGAAAAATACAATGGGGCACCGGATCTTTGCGTGTTCATGAAGTTCATAACGGACGGAACTGCTTACGTGCGTGATGGTCGTGTCCCAAAGAGGAATCGAGTATTAAAACTGTCCCGATTCCTAACAGGTACGGCACAAGACTTCTACGTGTCTACCGTATCGGATGACCCAAAGGGCTGGCGTCTCCGTCAGTTCTTCGTTGCACTTTATAACTATTGTTTTCCATTAACTTTCCGACTTGATCAACGCGCTAAGTTGAGACGTGCCTTTCAGAATGACCGAACCGTTCGGCAGTACCTCGGAGAGCTTCGTGAACTCTTCAACACTGTTGGTATTGTTGACGAGCGGGAGAAGGTCCACAAGCTTTGGTCTGGATTAAACAAGAATATCCAGCAAGGCTTGTGGCACGAAAAGTTGAATCCGGAAGTGTCTTCTTATGAAGACGTGGAACGACAGGCAGAACTGGTTGAACTGATAGAGAATGTCGCATCTGGAAATAGCGGCCCAAAGAAGAAGTCTAAGGGACTATTAGTGCATGAATTAGCACCAAAAACGGATACAGCTCACCATTTTGCACGCGGTTCATCCCCGAAGACTTTCAGGACGTCGAAGAAGTTCAAATCGTACAAGAAAGGACAACCAGAATCAAGAGAACACGGCAAGAACACATCGCTGCACGGACGGCAGAAGAACGGATCTGGAAATAAGTTCAACAAGTCTTATCAGCGCACCAAGTTATCTGAGAAGGAAAAGGAGGAACTCCGAGCAGCCGGGAAGTGTTTCCGCTGCAAGGAACCCGGACACATGGCCAGACAGTGCCCACAGGGAAAGTTTGTCTCTGGAGGCAAGGGTAACACACCGCCGGGGATCCAGATCTCAGGTGTCAAATTTGACATGGAAGGTCTTGCCAGATGGCCAAAGACTCCGAATCAATCGTCTTGAACTCTGTACAGTTTGATGAGAGTATGTTCACGGACGAATATCACTCACCGTGGAACCGGACACCTCTGAGGATAACGGCACTGATTTGATGTTGCCGGATATCTTTTGTACGTTCTGATTAGCCTCGACTGGGACTACATGTCCCCAGACAACGACATACCTTATTGGCATCCCATTCGTCGCGCTCTACAGGAGTATGGGATTGATTTGCTCGAAATCTTGCAGCAAAACCTTTGGATCCTGGATGGATTCCAGCCGGTGCTACCGGACACGCTTACTACCAACACCTTGGTGGTTATACTGTCTCATATTACTGAGGAGGCCTCTATGAGTGATGAACACGTAGAGACTCACCGTGATGATAGTCATTTGCCATCAGAGTACCTGGAGGTCCGGCGTTTCCTTAAAGAGTACCTGGACAGAAATCAGTTCTTCAGCGATCTCACCAATGAAATTAGCAGTGTCAGAGAACTTACCGAGCTGGAGAATCAACATGACACGTCAGACTCAGAAGACGAGGACGTCAACTCGGACTCAGACTACAATATTCCGGATCTACTTGATGGATCTGACTCAGAAGATGAGGAAGACTCACCAAAACAGCACACATTTGTAGAAGACATCCAGGAGGATGCTCTTGAGCAATCAGATGAGGTCCCCGCTGGACCGTACAGTTTTAGTACTTCGTATGGTGGTGGCTCATCTGAAGTGTTAGAGGTTACCTCGGTCCTCGGACCCTATCCGAGCCATCCAAATGAGGAGATCGTCGTGTTTATACCAAAGGATTATCCGTCGTGGGAGTCGAGGCGAGGAATCTGGCGGTACCGGAGGTTCAACGTTCACCAGTTTGGATTTTCTGACGACCCGCCGCCACGTGCTATAGGTAACTTGCTAGCCAACACAGCGGAATACCATCTTAACAGCTGCGCACCCTACCCAGGCGAAGCAGAACCCATTTCAACAAACTGGGATAGAATTATTGTCTACCGTATATCACCGACACATCATATCATCGTAGATTCATACTATTATGATACTGAATTACCATCTGAGATAGAAATCCGAACCAGTTGGCTTGAGACCCCGGACTTCTGTATCGTCCAGTGGTACGCAGATGAACGTGGTCGAATGAACGGGCTTACACCACATCTTGACTGGCCCGTAGGCGCACCTTGGAACGGTGCGGCCGAATGGGCGACGTGTTATTAGAATCAATAGAAGAACTCCTAATGATTCATCAGCCTTTCGCCGGAGACTATGTTACGCCTCACAATCCTAACATTCGGCGGTTTGAGGTACGGCGTTCCTGGCCTGATGAGGAGTACTTCGAAATTCGAGATAACCACCTAGACTTCGTTGTCAAACTAGATGTTGACTTAATGGAAAACGGACTGTTTGATCTTGCCCGATGGTACCGAGTGCAGCTGGCGAAAGTTTGGCGCCAGCACAACTGGGTTGAGTTCTGGGAGGATATTGGCGAAGAATATGACCTACCAATGTTCGGATATTTAGACTGGGAAATAGAGTTTCGAGAGGAACTATGGTTGAACTTACCTCAGTCTTTATACATCGCGGCGCAAGCACCAGTCACCAACGGCGTAGATCACTCGCCTGATCCCTCCGATGAAGAACCAGGCGCGTCAACGGGGCTTGAGGTCGGCGGAGTACAGATCCCGCGAACAATGGTCCCGGCCGTCCAGCGAAATGTGTCTACAGTCAAAGATGCAGGTCGTCGTATTCCGAAGACACTCGTAATCCGCTGCTATATCAACGAGAGCCCAATTTGTGCTCTCATTGACACTGGATCAATGGGTGACTTCCTATCAACAACAGTTGCTAATCAGCTTCGCGTTGAAAAGGAAGAGTTAGCAACACCCTTACCGTTACAGCTGCGGTTCAAGGCTGAGATCCAAAATCAATTCACGAGCGAAAGTACTATTTAAGTACCAAGGCATTAACGAGTCGCGATACTTCAACATCGTGAATGTGTCCAACTATGATGCCATTCTGGGACACCATTCCTGTTCCAGCATGCTGTCACTGTTGGATTTAACGATGCGAAGATCATTATAGGGAGCAACAGAAGCTTACCTATCATTGGAAAGGCAGTAACTCAGCTCGCGTCGAGAGCTGCTGTCATCTATGAGGCCGGTTTAGATATGTACCGGAAAGAATTAATAGAGTACGCCCACCTCTATTCCTCAAGGCACACCAAACGCCGCTGCCACCACTTGTGACATCAACCATATGATACCGCTCATCGATGAGTCGTTAATCTTGCCTTGGCGCCCGTCTCGATGTCCAGAAAAGTTTATGACCAAATGGGCAGCCAAGCGCGATGCGTACATCAAGTCAGGACGTTGGCGGATGACCAACGCGACAAACACGGTCCCAATGCTATTGATACCTAAGGTAACTGATAAGACAAAGTTACGTGTTGTTGTAGACTTACACGCGCGGAATGCCAACACACGGAAGATGGCATCACCAATCCCAGTAATAGAAGGTATTCTTCAACGCGTAGCGCGCGGAAAGTATCGCTCGCTGATGGACAGCAGCGACGCGTACAAACAAGTACGCGTTGAACCCACGCACGTGGATAGAACCACAGTATCAACACCTGATGGCAATATGGTCAGTCTGGTGATGCAGCAGGGTGACTGCAACGCCCCCGCTACATTTCAGGCTCTGATGAACCATATTTTCTCACCGTATATAGGACGGTTCATGGACGTGTATCTTGACGACATCATTGTGTATTCGGATACCCTAGAAGATCACATGAAGCATGTTAAAATATGCATCGACGTGTTGAGAAGGGAAAAGTTCTACCTTGGTGAACATAAGGTGTTCTTCCTGGCAAAGGAGATCAAGGTCCTCGGCCGAATTATCAACAAGGACGGTATCCGGATGGATCCTGACAAGGTCGATTCAGTCCTCAAGTGGCCAACGCCGACAAATCGCGACTTGCTCAGGGGATTTCTCGGCTCCGTCGGTTATCTTGCAGATGACGCGGGAGCCGTGCATATACCAATGGGCGTCTTGAGCGCAATTACGGGAGACACGGTTCCATTCCGTTGGGGATACACGGAACAACAAGCCTTCCAAGATGTCAAAGATTGTATTGAGAAGGCACGAAATCATAAGCGAAAGCCACTAGATTACTCACCTGATGCGCCACCAGTTTGGATGGTCACAGACGGATGCAGTACTGGTGTCGCAGGTTTTGTATGTCAAGGCAATGATTGGCGGAAAGCGCCTATTGCGGCGTTCTACTCCGCCAAGCTGAATTCAAGTCAGCAGAATTACACAGTTCTAGAAATTGAGATGTTAGCAGGTGTGGAGATGATGCTACGGCATCGTGACATACTACAGGGACTCCGGTTCACTTGGGTCACTGACCACAAGGCCTTGATTTACCTCCCGACACAGAAAGAACTGAAGGGACGTCAGGCGCGCTGGCTTGAGAAGATCGGCGAGTTCGACTTCACCATAAAGTATGAACCCGGCGAGTCAAACATCGTTGCTGACGCGTTGTCTCAAATATACTCAAACAACGCGCCAGGGACTGTACGTACACCTAGTGAATATACATATCATGATGTAGTTGATGACGACTCACTTGATAAGGATGACATACCGGTCGTTGTTGGACTTGAGGCCGAATCGCGTCTGCTAGATCTAAATGCAGCGCTAGTAAGCGAGACAAAATATATCAATGATATGGAACTAACCTCAATGGTCCTGAGAAGTGCCGGCAAGCCCGAAACCAGTACTCAGTTTGCCCGTCGCGTCAAGGATTGTTTCGTTCTTCGAGGCCCTCGAGAACAAAAGGAGGGCGAGGGTACCGACTCGAAAACTTCAAATCCAACATCAGTACCAAGTTCGCCGCTAAAGAACGACATTACCTCAAGTATGAAGGACCTAGAGAACGAAAATCATGAGGCTAGCGTATTAGAAGTACCTAGGCAACCGGAGATCAGCAAAATACGCGAGACAGGGCTTCACAAAAGCCTACAAGGACAAGCAACTATACCTAAAAAGGAAACTTTAAAGACGGAGAAAGATCCCGAACTTGCAGATCTTGTCGCGAATTCCGGTTCGCTGTTTGATGTCTTGTCTGGAGGGCGTGCTGGTATCAATCTTGAGAACGAGATCCGAAACAAGTACGACTCGGATCCTGCATTTCGCGCCGTCTTGAAGAAACCCAAGGATTTCCGAAATTTTGATGTTGAAGACGGCCTTGTCTATATCCGGATGGCCGACGAGCGAAAGCTTCTATGCATTCCTGGTCTATTCCTGAAAGAGAGAAGTATTAGGGAAATAGTGATTGATGAAGCACATTCGTTACTTGCTCACCTTGGCAGTCGGAAAACTTTGCTGTACTTGCGAGAGTACGTCTGGTGGAAAACAATGGTTAAAGATGTTGAATCGTACTGCAAAACGTGCATTACCTGCTCGAAAACGAAGTCAAGTAACCAAAACCATATGGACTTCTGCACCCGCTCGGTCCGCCCGTACGACCGTGGGATGTAATCGGTATCGACTTCATGGACCCGTTACCTGTGTCGACGAACAGGGATGGGTCGTTTGACATGCTAGCCGTCATCGTTGACCACCTAACTGGCATGGTTCATCTTGTGCCGGGTCGAATAAATTACAAGGCCCGCGATGTGACGGAACTTGTCTTCGCGGAGGTGTACAAACACCATGGCCTACCTAAAGCAATAGTTAGCAATCGTGATACGCTGTTCACAAGCACTTTCTGGAACCACTTACACAAGCTGATTGGCACGAAGCTCAAAATGTCGAGCGCGTACCATCCAGAGACTGACGGCATGACTGAACACGCAAATCGAACCATTGGCCAAATGTTACGGCAGTGTATACGCCCAGATCAGAAGGACTGGGTTGCACGACTACCTGCTATTGAATTCGCAATTAATCTAGCCCGTTCTGAGACAACCGGATACTCACCGTTTTTCTTGAACTCTGGTCGAGTTCCGAGATCCATGCTGTGGGATTCAGCTAACAAAACCGAATATCCAGCAGTCCAAGTGTTCGCGCAGCGAATTAAACAGGCAGTAATGGCGGCGCACGACAGTATCTTGGAGGCGCGCGTTAAACAGACATGTGACGCGAACAGGAAAAGAATACCTGTTTCATTTACCGAAGGAGACTTGGTCTACATATCTACCAAGAACATCACTTTTCCAAAAGGATTAGCTCAAAAATCGGTGCCCAAATATATTGGACCTTACCGAATTATCAAAGACTTCAATGGTAAAGGCCAAAACCTTATGTTCAAGGTTCAGTGGAAGGCCGGAGACGTGACTTGGCTCCCTGTGGCGCAAACCGAGCACCTGGATGCGCTGCAAGATTATCTTGAGGCGCTGGGAGTTTCCGATATGTCGCAATTACGAGAAACGGGCGGCGAAGATACTGCAGACGGAGAGGACGCGCAAGTGCTATACGCAAGTGGAATTACATTTAAAACATGTGATGAAGCTGTTTGTGAATATAAATACGAGCAGGGAGAGCAATTAGAGGCAATAAACTTACCAAACACCCTACTTAGCTCTCCAATCCCAATTTACCACCATTCCGTCCCACTTCCTTTATCTCTTTGTCAACACATGCAGCCCCCTTGCCCACCAACGCCGTTTCCCAATGATCTTGCGACCCCGACAATGGCTCCGCCGCGCTACGCGACGGTGGAACCGGAACAGGTCGACACAGCGACACGTCCGTATGGATTTCACCACCCGGACTTCTATTGGCATGGTGGCGGTTATTCACTATGTCCTCGTGGTGATGGCGCTATTCGCGTTATTGTTGACGACGCGGCGGTTCAGAGGTGCCTCCAGAACAACGAGGATTTAAACGCGAACGGGTATAATCCTCGCGTTCTCCTCGACGACGCCTACTTCCATCTTGCTGAAACCTACAACAGTCTTAACCTGGGCAATGGGTTTATCACGGTCAACTTACCTGAGGGTACTATTAACCGTCCTCGCGTTCTCGTCGATTCCAATGCTTTCCTTCCATCCGACGACACCATGATCATCGACCTTGATACCATCCCTGAATCCACCACAGAATCCATCTCATCCGCTGCTGCCGTTGTTGGAGACGACGACGATGTTGGCTTTGAAATTTACTCGGCAACTGGGCGTACTCCATCTCCTCCCCGTGGTCGTCGCACCACTCGTATGCCAAATGGTCGGTTCCTCCGTCAGCAATTGGAGCGGAGAGACAGAGAGGATTCCATTAATTTCCTCCTGTGGAATGTCGTTGATCAGGCCAAGCGCGAGAAGGAATGGAAGTTGAAGTGGAAGACGAAGAGAGAAGAGAAGAAGCATGAGAAAGCCCTGAACCAACTCGCCGGTGCTCGTGCCACTGCCCATGGTAGGGATGCATACTCCAAGAGGTACTTTGACGACGACGACACGTCGTCTGCTGGGGTTGTGATTGCGAGTGGGAGCAGAAGGCAGGTACATTTCGGAGGTAATTGAAGAAGACTTCCGATCCAATCACAAGTCTTGGAGGGCGCATGTGACGGACAGGAGCGAGTTACTAAATATGGACAGGATTCTCGACCCATGGACACAGCCACTCGCAGTCTAAACGCGAACGGACGCGTAATGTACTTATAGCTCGTAGCTTCTCGTAGTTTCTCTCATTGCTTTCCGTAGTCTATTACCTATTTACTATTACTACTTACACAGGACTCTGGACTTGTATATAAGCTTGCAGAACTCGTGTCAGTAGCACAGAACAATCTTACCACCCAACCCAATCATCTTGAACGAACCAAACAACAACAACTTATCCTTTTACCTCGTGTGGAACTAGACGTGTATCCTCAGTCACGCCTATCCCACAGTTTGGCCTCCAACGTCGCGGCCCTCGCATTTCTCTTCCCAACGCATCTCTCTCCCTCTCTCAAAAGTTGAGTGGTCTTCGGGACCTGAATCATCGTCGCTCTACCTCCCGCTATCGTCTCAAGCCAATGGAAGGGTCTTGGCTATGGTAGGGCCCCGGGCTTCAAGGAGCGACTCTTCGAGGAATTTATTAATTCCTTGCTTACAGAGTAAACACCAAATTTCTTCATAACCAATGTACAGTAACACCTTCATAGAGCATTTCATCATTAATTTTAGTAGATTTTGATTTGTACAAAATGTACTTTACTAGTTTGAAAGCAAAGCCTCTATAAAAATTTCAAGTAGCCTGATGTGCTTTGTGACCTCGTCATTAACTTCTTTATCATTTGCCTTGTTATGCATAATGACAAGCTTACATTCTTTACTAGTGGTTGATTGTTAAAGAAGTGCCGCCGCTGCACCATGAGAGCATTTTTGTTGGATAAAGGGTAAAATAGCTTGTAATATTGTTAAAGAAAGTGAATGGCCTTCAACGTCTTTGTTTTAGGCATAGCTATTGTTAAAGTCCAAGCTGGTCTCTTCATCAATCCATACTTAACGGATCCAGACCCAATCCACATCCTTACTCACCAACTCACTCTTGTACATACTGACTTGCAACTATCATCTTCGGCACTATGCTAATTTACTTACCATGTTTCAGTTCCATACTTACAGTTTACGATACTCACTATGCCCATGTCACCCTTTTAGATACTAGTATACTTACTATATATAAACCATAGTCTACAATAGTGTACAAT
>JADNYV010000446.1:0-28003 GCA_015501055.1 Mucidula mucida
TCAATTCCCATTTCGATCGCTCACGGATTACTAGGACTGAACAACACCGCAAAGAGTCCGTCGTACCCACCCTTTCTATCCTGGATTGTAATTAAAGTCCGCCGTAGCCTACATCTCCTCAGTGTCCGTCTAGTGGACGCGCCAACGGTCGTTCCGGCACCACCCTCCGCTGCGTCCCGGATTGCGCACAAACCTTTTGCCTCGTTGATGCACGAGAAGTGGAATGAGCAAGTTGATTCAGCGTATAATTGGGTCAGGACGTCGGATCGACGCTTGGAGGATTGGGGGCATAGGCTTCTGTATGGCGACGAGCGGAGCAAGTAGTTTCATGGTGTGTCAAGTCTGTCGGTATCAATTACCGAATAGCTGATTTTAGGATTGCAGGTACAGACTCGCTGAATTTGTATACCAAGCCTTGCTACAAATCTGTGGTCCATAGAGGTACAGGATTTTGTGTGTGGCACCATAATCCGCATTGTTCCCCATCGTGTCTCGTCCTAATATACGCATCAGCATCATGCCTTCGTCGTGTTTTTCGCACCAATCCTATTCGCAAAGATCAGGTCAACCTCTGCGAAGACTAGCTCCTACCCTGATTCAGCAAGTACGAACGGTTCACGTTACTGATATCTATCGCATTATGACACTACCAGACCCATGGAACTTGGTCGCGGTCTTCAAGCAGGCTGCCATCAACGCGAAAGAAGCTGGGTTCGATGGTGTCGAGAGTCAGACAGCCTTCTCATCGTATTCATACCTCCGTACTAATGACTTGACACAGTTCATGGCGCGAACGGGTATCTCGTTCAACAGTTCCTCGATAACACCTCCAACCAGCGTACTGACCAATGGGGTGGGAGCGTGGAAAACCGTTCTCGTTTCGGCTTGGAGGTGCTCAAAGCTGCCATCGATGTCTGGGGCGCAGACAGGGTGGCTATCAAGTTGAACCCTGCTGGAGGGAACAACGACATTGGGTAAGGTTATGATGCGCTTTTGATGTGCATTCACTCATCATCACGTTCAACAGCATGCCCCTGGAAGAAACTATCAAAACGTACAAGTACTTCATCGAAGAGGCCGACAAGCTCGGTATCGCATATTTCGCCTTGGTCAGATATGCGGCCATGTTCGACCCGGAATATGACGGTGAGTATCCCACTCTGATTTTCTATCGTTAATTGACGCTTCGTCCAGGGAAGAAAAGGGCGACTGTCCATGATATCGTCGCCACATAGTACGGGCCTTTCATCAAGAAAGCCCTGTTCTTTGCCAACGCTGGTTTCACCCCCGTCGAGGCGGCAGAGCACATCGAGAGCGGCAGGGTTGCTGGAGTCTTCTTCGGTTTCCCATGGGTAACGCATCCCGATCTTGCTCTGATGGTTAAGCACGGCAAGGCGCTAGACAACGCCCCCAATTTCGCCACTCTCTTTGGAGTGGGAGGTGGTGATTTGGAAAGCCAGAAGCAGGGCTACACGGATTATCCAGCGGCTTCTTACGATTGAAGAGTATACCAGTGCTTCCTAACTACCCAGATTTGTTGTATGTAGATAACGGTGTAGAATGTGTAGACAAGACCTCCTCAGTTCCTCAACTTGCTTGATGGCTTCAAGTTCAGTATTTCGAGGTAGTTGTTGTCAGAAACTCGGAAGCGACGTTAAATTCGACATTCGGTGTGACTCTGAGATGAAGGAAGTCGTTCATTCTACAACTTCAAAAGAGCCTGGAGTTTGCATTGCCGGTACCTCGGCATTGAAGTTGTTTTCAGCCTCGGAATAGTCTCGAGGCCAGACGCCCGCCGGTATGTTCATACTCGATGACAGTGCTTCGCCAACGATCCGATCGGCTTGGTGAAGCGACTGGTGTCGAGTCTAGCCTCGGAAGGATTAATTTATTGCAATACAGACTTCTTCGTGTTGAGTTGGTGTTGAGCGTAATAATCTTTTCAAGCACTCACACTGCTAACGCGATACATGTCTGATCCTGAGGTAGGTACTGCATGTACGGCTCATCCTCGCGTAGTTTGCATTGCCATCTGCGTGTCTTCACGTCTACTGATACGAGATCCCATCGTGGTTTGCGCTTGCCAAACTCTACCGGCTGTCTCCAAGAGTGTCTTATCTGTAGTCTCGGTCAGATATGGCGAGAAACAGAAACGCATCTAATGTTTATACTGTACGATATATGTAGTAGGACAGCTCTAGGTAAGGGAGAAAAATGTAATGTGCTCTATGTATACTATGTATCCCAAAAAATCAAACTCTAGCCCAAATGCGACGATCTTTTGAGAATCGCGCTATGAATTTGAAATGAGCAACTTTTGACGAACATGATGGGAAGAGCTCACCGTATAGAACGAACAATGCGCCAACTATCATCATGCCTCCGGAATACAGCGTCATTGCCCACCATTTGCGACCTGAGCTGTTCAGAATAACACCAGATATGGAGCCGCCAGCCAGTTGACCTGCGGTAACGTTCGTTTCGAGTCTATGAAGATTGCATGAAGCAACGCACCAGGCGCATTCATCAATATCATGAATCCTGTTATAGTTGACAAGTTATCCAACCCGAACAGGTTCGCGCAGACAACAGGAATGAGACTGATGAACCAGCAGCCGACTAGACCATTCAAGACCGAGTAAACCATAATCGACGCATAGCTTTTGCAGAACGGCCAGATCACGATTTGGAACAGGCCGCCAAAGAAGAACGACGAGAAAAAGACGTTGATAGGGCCAAAGGTGTCCGCGAGGGTGCCAGCGGATATCTAGACGGATTATTCAAGCAAAGGGTATCACATACGTTAGTCAACAAGATGGTGCGCCAAAGGCAGCGGAAGAAACGTGGCAATCAGCTTACGCGTCCTATTCCAGCTACAAAACATGTCAGTCGGTATTAAAGTCGGCTCGTAAATGCCTCACCACAGAAATTCATCACCACAAGTGGTCCTACAACAAGAAGCGAATCCTGATCCAAGGAGGGAACGTATTGCTTCACGAAGGTCGAACTGTAGTAGAACGGAGACTTGCTATGATATAAGAGAACAATACACGGCTGGCTGAAGGAGGATCACCTACCAGATAGCCAAACAGCGCAAGGAAAATGGAGGCAGCAACGCTGTAAAACTGGCCGTTGATACGCTCTGGAAGCCATCGCTGTGGCCTCCGAGGCGCGCCCACGGACTGTGGACGACGTCTTTCCTTGATCAAAAACAGCGCCACAATCCATATGAATGCGTGCATGGAACTGTAGACCAGCATCGCATTTCGGAAGCCGACTTTCGTCAACCTAAGCCAAACATTAGCGAAGTGTTATCTGCAAGGCTACAGCGAGTACTAACAGTTGTCGCACGATCAAGCATCCAATTGCAGCCCCGAACCCCGAGCCGCTGACTGCGATACCGGTCGCGAATCCTCGTCTATGGAGGAACCACTGCGAGGGGATGGACATGTATAGCGGCATACCAAGCCCTTGTGAGAACCCCAAGAAGAAGCCTTGAAAGAGGAAGATGTGGTATAGTTTGGTGGCGAAGGCAGACGCGAGCAGCGATAGGTAGGCCAAAAAGCAACTGAGTGCTATCATTTTCTGGAGAACATGTCAATTTCATTCACTGTAGTCCGTTAAGAGTGCCGGACCTTATAGCCACTGCATCAACGAACTACGATGAGTAATCAAAAACGCTAAAGTTAAGGAAAGACTTACTACCGGTCGCCGATTCCTCCAGCAAGATAGGCTGTTATTCCCATGACCTACAAGTCGTTAGTGGGGATGTCAACGAAAATGACCGAACCTTACGAAGTTCTGCAGGCCGCCTGCAAGACTGATAATACTCAGACTCGTTTCAGGGAACATATGTGAATGGTAATAGTCTTGTAGAGCTCCCCATACCAGGCCGAAACCCCTGCGCGTAACATTGAACGATCACGTATGACTCGACTAGAGAGAGACGCTTACATGCATGTGCAGGCGAAGAGGAAGCAGCCAAAGACGATGGACCACGCTCTAAATCCGCCGTCTGGAAATGTCCAGTCAGGCGGCGCATGGTGATCTTGGTCGGTCGCAGGCCCTTGTTCCTTGTCGTGCGATTTTTCATCGAAGTGCGGTGTCGTGGGGACAGGCGCAAGCAACGCCTCCGCGGGCACATCTGCTGGATCGCAGACTTGCATTCTCGACATCGTTGGCTGGACGGACATGCTCGTTTTCCATCTGACTGTGTCTATCGAGGGCTTATTAAGGAAGAAGGCAGGCGAAATGAAGTGAACATACGCTGTATTATGTATGGAGGGAAATTTTTCACCCAATGGCAATAAGTCGACAAAAGGTCCGTTGCCCGAGGCCAAAACGACACATGTTCAGACTTTGCAAATTCGTCGGACAGAGGAATCCGACTCCGAGGAGGAGATGGAGGCCGAATGTGCTGACAGTCACATAGGAGAGTACGTCGCAGTCAGTTTCGTTGTCGCGCTACAGCCTACGCATTCCTGAGGATTGAAGAGTTGTACAGTCAAAAATAGGTCGCATTTCCGGCAGTCACGAAGGACCGAGTCGTGGAACGCCCTGCTGCGAGAACAATCATTATATTCCAGACGTATTCCGAAGAGGGTCCCAGTGAGTAAGAAAGGACCTGTCATTCGTAAAAGTTTATGTTAGCGATGGTCATCGGGTGCCAGGCGAGTGCATTGCCAAGTTGAAAACGTTGACTCCGAGCTGAGGGACTTCAGGTTCGGAGTTCGCGCCGACAAACCGAAGTAACTGTCCTTTTTCACTACTTGTCATTAACCGACGGTACAGGGATCTCTGCGGCTTGCCACCATGAGGTTTATTGACTAAATGCAGACAAGATGGCCGACAACGGCCGTCGTTACTTGACCGATGAAGAACTCGTCAAGGCGGCAGCAAAGATTTGCGTTGCGGATCCCAACGTCGACAACGGCGCGTTTAGCTCCCAAAAGCGCGCTGAGATGATCATCCTTCTGCGCAATATGGGTGCCACCAAGATCCAATCTCAGTCGGCCACGGACGCTGAAGTTGAGCGCCGACTTCGCCTCGCACTCTGGGACTCGCAGCGCCTAGAAGATTACTTTCCGGGCAAGGTATTCTCTAAAACGCCCAAGTTGGATCCTTCAAAGTTTCCCGCTTGGCCTGAATGGAAGAAGCCCCATCCAGAACTAAGGTCCGATCGGATTGGCGCTGTTCGTATGGATGGGTTCAAGGACGCCGCACGAATGGACACTTATGTTTTCCGTCATTTCACCACTTCGGCTTTTACTCAAATGGAAAACATGCAAGGAGTTGCTCTAAACGCGCCGGCCGGTATACAAGGGTCGTGGATCGGCGCGAAAGCAACGAGACTGGTATTCCTCTCAAGCTTCCTCAGACGACCTGCAACGCATGCGGGAAACCTGCCGAGAGACTGATCTGCAACTCGTACGCTTTCGGCATTGTGTTCCTGACATAGAAGCTGATGTGCCGATTCATAGGTGCAAGTTCGTGGTAGGTGTTCTTTATTTCCTTCGCTTTTTTCCATCACCTCCATCCTCCTGTTATTTAGTTTTATTGCGGTACGGATTGCAACAAGAGTGATTGGCCAAACCATAAGGTCCGGCAATCTGTTCTTATCGTCGCCTTCATCTGTCCTCATCCTCTCATACAGGCCGAGTGTAAGCTCTCTAAACGGTTGCTCACCGACCCCGCCAGCTTCCCGTCAAATAGATTTTACATCTCCGCGCGGACCTATGTGGATTTCATCCCTGAAAGTGGCTACGCTATCGAGCAAGAAGCCATCAAGTACAGTGGCTCATGCAGCATTAACGATTGCCCACGCAACGAGTATGGCAATGAGCGTTTCCTCGTTTCAACACAGATGTGCCCGCAACGTACAGTCACAACTTGGTCACAACGGCCAATATCAAGGGCAGACCGTGTTTCTTTGGGATCGACGCCGCAGTAGGACATCTCCCGGAGATCCGCCGATGGCCAGGCAGAGAGGATGGCCATTCGAGATCCCATTCCATCCGCAAGGCTACGCGAACTACGTTAAAGCCGTGAGACAGAAGGGACGACATAGGCAGTTCATTTATCTATGGGCGAAGCGAGTTGGAGATTGTATTGAACTTGAGTGAGGCCTTTCTTCTTCAAGCTTGCTGGCAATTGACTCCTCATAATAGTCTGGATGATATTCCTGACCAAGGCCTCATTACATGGTATTGAGATACCGTCCTGACTATAGTTCTTGTACGGTTACTAGGTGTGCGTGTACTCACATCAATCTAGGACCGATGCTAGGTCTGTTGATATTTCCTTCCACGCGCTCCATGTTGATCGGATTGCTATTGAATAGAACCTTTTCCGAATCAAGTACAGTAGGTCTGGCATACGACTCAATCCCCACAGACAGGCGCATCAAGTAGGCGGCGATCTAGGCTTAACGTCGCTAACAAGTGCACTCCATGGCATGCGATTTGATTTCTGACTGTCCATATCAGATTTGATGGAAGCTCAAGGAGTTCACCGTCGACTTGTTCCTTGATAATGTGCCTTCTTGGACCCACAACGGCGACCCAACAGTGCAGGACTCGTATGGCCTACAGTATTTCTCCGCCGCCGTGAACCCACAGATAGCATGAAGGCTCAATTTTCTTACGGAAATCGCTTGTAACGACCTTGGTGTACCTTGGCTAGTACCTTAGCGATGTCAAATCCCGGACTCGCCTCCAGATTTCTGGACGCCCGAGGTTGGTCGAACACTTCCACTTGTGGGACCTTGTTCCGTGACGAGCGCCTCGGGGTTCATGAATCACCCCTCAGTTACGTTTCGAAAGGGTCTTAGCATGATCTGAGTTCGCCGAGAAATATTGCCCGTCGTTGCGAGACTGAATTTGGGACTCACAGTGACCAACCCGAAGGGTCCATGACAGAAAGTACTTAAGTTGCGCAGACGAGATGTCTTTCTATATTCATTCCTTCCTTTTTTCCCAAAAAATGCAGCTGCAAGTCCTCCGAGTCACTCTTTTCCTCGTCACTTGTACGCCGTCGTGTTCCTGCTGCTTTTCTTGCTGATGGGAGATATATGCTGTAGTGACGATGGTTCTACTTACAAAGGCTGCACCAGTTGCTGAAAATGCTGACTTGGACGCGCCCATTGTGAGTATAGTTCAAGTCCTGTGTCGACATAGTATTAACTAGCTTTCTCACTAGCTCTACGGTTGTGGCGCTTTTGGTGTGGCCGCCTGTTATTGATACTCCTGGAGACACGCATTGAACTCGTAAGATGTTGCCTGTGGCACGTCGCCAGTTTTAGTTCGTGCTAACCTGCTCACAGGAAGCCCCCGCGCGCTTCGAGTCTTGGCATCTACGATAGCGTCGATTTTAATACCACACTCTCTTCTTAACAAAGGAGTTGCTTCATTCGTTGTCTTCTATCTCACAAGTTGGTTATCTCTCATGCCTATCCCTCGTGACGACCCTCAGCCATAAGCTTCAGTCCCAGTTGGGGTTTCAACACGCTCAGCCTGCAGTTAAGTTTCGACCTTGAGCTGCCACTTAAAAATCTCTATGCCGACTAATTCAACATCACCTTTTGGAGCACTCGGCGTTATTCTCACTCAGTAAGACCGTTCGATAACTTGTCAAGTAGAGAAGCAGCAGTGGAAACCACAAGTGCACGTGTCCGTGTTAACCCAACGCTGGGGACCCCATTTCCTAAGAGGGCAGTAATTTGCTCACCGATTGCGCCACCGCTCCCCAAACTCACGCCTATATCTAGAGGTTCACTTGTACAGCCCAAAGTCTCGGAACTTCGCGCTGTCAGTACGACCCTGAGAGGTGATTGCCATTCTAGGCGTCATCGTTGCGACATTGTCGATGTTTTTGGTGTACGTCCCAAACTTTAAGTGGTAAACACTCTGCATCTCTAGTCATCGGTAAACGTATGTCAGTCGGGAGTTTGACGATACATCAACACGCTATTCTTGTCTCTTCTTCCCTTATCGTACGCGGTGGCTCTACGCCATTCAGTTCGCATGTCAAGTTCTCTGATGGCTGATGTCCCCGCTCCTTCTCGCCAACAACCGTCTTGATGTCGACAGTCTATTTGCCGCTCCTTGTTCCCAATGTGGATGCTGCTTTCCAGTCCCACCCTGAAAACAAGCGTTCGTCCAAATCCGGAAGCTACTTTGTACGCATCGAAAAAAATAACACTTCGACATGTTATATAACAACTCAATGGCCGCGGGTTACTGCTCTTTCAGAGAACAAGACGTCGAGTCTGTTTCGTCCTAGCCCCACACTACGCGCGTCGCGTCCGTGTTTGAAATGCGGTTGAGTGCTTTGTTTGTTGTGCTCGCTTCGCGTATGTGATATTCTTCCTTCCTTTGTTTTCATGTTCACTAAAATTGGTTTATAGTGACGCTTAGTCGCGTAGCACATGCTGCTCCTATAGCCGCTTCCGTGGAGGATGTAGCTGTAAGTGTCCCAGGTCGCGCTTTCGCGTAAATGCTTATGTCGCCATTCAGGCCCGGACAGGGTGTAGTGGAACCGGTACATCAAGTTGTTACAGAGATGTGGAAACGGAGGAGCGATGTACGCTGACAAGCTTTAATATATCTTCCTCGATGCTGATCCTCTTGCGCCTCAGAACCATCCCTACTCCCCTCGTCACTTTCAACATACCCACGCTTCACGCCATATTCATACCCTATCCTTGCGCATCCCATCTCCCATGCCATCCTACTATTTGCTACCCATCAAGTAGCCCTACTAACATTATCGCATCTATTTGATCCTGGCTACTTAAAAACGCCTGGACGTTGTATCTGTAGAACCCCTTATTCGTATTCAACATGTTGTCCTTCGTTCTATCGTTATCTGCATTTTGTATCCTCTGCATTAGACTAATACTTACCAGCGCAAGCGCTGCTGACGGGGGATCGCTAATTTTGAGTTATACAAAGTTGCAGCTGTCCTCCTGCCGTCGTCGTGAACCAATGGTACATTTGTGAGTTACATACAACAATATGCTTAAGCTTGAATGTCTTTGCGGGAATAGCTCCCAATTCATACAAATAGGCTCCCATGAGTTTAGACTGGACACTCGTCAGTCACTGTGGCGCAGCATGAAAAACCAAAACTCACCCCTTGAATGAAGTTGGATCTATCGAGCTTCTCGTTCGTCGAGCTATAAACGGCATCTCATCAACTAAGCACACTCATTGAAAGAGCCCAACACATACTAAGCACCGTCATCGCCTCTCCCCATCGGCAAGAGTACAACATTGCCACCGGGATGGACCCACCGTCGCGAGCCATGTCAGGCTCTACCCCGTAGACCTGGCGCATAGCCTCTCTCGCCGCCTCATAGTTCCAGTGGTACATGTCCGCGGCCCAAGGCTTTCCGCCGGGCATGTTCTCGATGGACATTGTGTTTTTGCTGCCCGACTTGGCAAACTCGGATTCGAGGTACGACGTGACAAGGGAACGGATGTTGTCTGGTGTTTGTGGAGGCACCAGTCTGACGGATAGACTCAGAATCATCCTCGAACGTGCTAGCGGACATACCTAAGACTGAACGAGCCAGTGACCTTGGCGGGGATAACAGTCTTCGCTACGGCTCCGCCTTCAATACCATGGAGTGACAATGCCGGCGAGCGCATGCGGCCCATGAGGACATTGACTTTGTTTGGTGAGAGAGTCATCTTAGCACCGACAGCGGTCTCGATGTCGTTGATGTCATAGTCCATGCGCTCATGGACAGCTTGTTCGTCGGCAAGAGGGCTGGGCACCATGTCCTCTATTCCGGGTATGAGAATGTTTCCTTTAACGTCGACCAGTTTCGACATGAGCATGACGAGGTCTGTCATGGGCTCGTGGATGGTGCGGCCGAACATGCCAGAGTGGAGATCCCAGGCAGGTCCAGATACGGTGACTTTGAAGTAAGAAATCCCGCGTAAGTCGTAGGTGAGGATGGGGGTGCGAGTGTTGAGCCAGTTGTTGTCAGACTATCAAGCGGATGGTCATCGACTGAATAAACGCGAAAGAGACGCGTCAGACTGACAATACAGACGCAGTCGACATCTTCGAACCAGCCTCCCTTCTTGACTTCCCTCTCTACGAGTTCATCAAGTCCGTTACTGCCGCTTTCTTCCATACCCTCAAAGCAAAACTTAATGTTGACTGGCAGCTCTTGTTTATTTTCCGAATGCCATTGCAAGACGTTGAGCCAACCGAGAACAGGACCTTTGTCATCTGTAGATCCGCGGCCAAACATCTGTCCATTAGGACTAACAGTCAATATGAAGGGTTCTGTGACCCATCCATCGGAAAAATGAGCTTGAACGGAAACTGTTTGTATCAAGAGACGTCAAACAGGGATTAAATACACACGGGCTGCACGTCAAAGTGTCCGTAGATCAAGACTGTCTTCTTGCTGGCATCGTTACCGGTGCTGCCCAGGACAGCTGGTGGCAGCGGGAGCTCTTGATCGTCCATGATATGCTTTCCAAGATCTACGAGCTTCGTCTCGACGTCGTACGATTTGAGCTGAGCGTCTAGCCAGTGGGCCATCTTGAAGACATCATCGCGATGCTTAACATCGCCGCTAACACTGTTGTCTTATCTTTAGCGACTGTTGCGTATTGCTAACGGGATAAGTACGAACCTTGGCATCGCAACTGCTTCGGCCAAACGTTGAATGAACGACTCTGCATTGACATCGATGAACCCAGGCATGATGGACGGGGGATATTCGCCATGACGTCCAATGTTATTGAAGAATGGTATGCATTTGCACGCGGGCGGTCATAGATGGCCTTTTGCATGAACCACACGACCCAGACTATACTAATGATAATTGAATGAGAGATGCAAATGGTGAGAGATTTGTTTCCGCTCGGCGCGGACAGCTGGTATCGGGTGTCAGCCCGTCACCTCCTTCATCTCGTATTTGGTTGGTTGGCCTTCGTATACAGCACTCAGCAATCTCAGGAGGAGCTATCGACACTTTGACATCTAATACAGGGGGCTGGTGGAGTCGATAGTGCGTGGATCCGGACAATATTTACGAGCGACGTGAAGTATCATATCTTTGGAGGGATCGAAGACGCGAGAATGCAGCGAAGCAGAAGAGAAGAGCAGGAAAGGGCGCGTCAATTAAGCGGCTTCCTAGAAACGACTCGGCGAAAATTAAACGTCCGAATTAGGGCATGGAACGTGGTAACTTCTCGATCGATCGATGATCGATCCTAATTTTGAATCGTATGGACTAACGCCGACATCGTAGCGCGATAAGGCAGCAGAGGTCGATGCAGAGGCAGTCAAGGTCCGTTTGCTACATTCAGTGGCACGTTATCCACGACATAACAATGTTGCTGCCATTTTTACTCACCTGATAACCTCTTGAAACTCGATTTCAGTGAAAAGCTTGACAGGGCGCCAGACTAAAAATAAATGCTCAGTACGTTTCATTGATGATTTCAGTGCCTGTTTTCCGTGGACGTCATTCTTGAAGCTTACATACCTGCTCCTTGCATAGGCTTTGGGGTTCTCATGATACTTGAGTTCGCGACGCCACCCTGTGAACTTGAGACGCGTTGGGATGATACGGTTACAGGCACCGGACGGAGAACGGAAGCAAAATTGATCTCACGGCGTGTTATCAGCGTGTAGAGCGCTAGTCCTTCGGTAGGTTGTTGTGCAAACCCACTCACTGGCGTCGTAACAGATCTCAGCATTCTCCTATCTGTATTGCTTGTTATCGGCTACTATTTGGTTATCGGCTGCCATTCAAGTTGAGATTGATCGGGGAGCCGCCACGAAGCCTGAAGTGAGCTATGCATGACGCGTAAAGTGACGATTATGCGGCGGGTCCATTAAAAAATCGAATTTCGCACGGTTATCTCATTCCCTCCTACCACCATGTCTGCTGAAGACCTGCCACCGCCGCGCCCCTTCTTTATTGCAGGCGATAGAGGCAGCTTTTCCAGCATTGAGAGTGGCTCTGACTCGGATTCACCTGTATCTTCTCAGCGACGAGCTCCACGACGGGCGAGGCGTGCATCTGCAGACTGGAATGCCTCGTCCTTGTATTCCGATATTCCGCCCACCCCTACCTCGGCGACTCCCTTGAATGTCCTTCCGCGTCCCCCACCATCATCCTATGTCTTTCCATTCCAGAGTCACCCCGGAAACCCCGATCCGGGAACTTCTGTTCCTGGTCAGTCCCGGCGGAGTTCTGTAGACAGTCTGCAGAGTCCGTATCAAACATTCAGCCAGTCTAGTCATCCTGAACCACAGTCACAGCCTCCTTCTGTTGACACTCATTCTCCCACTGTCACTCGCAATCATTCTGAAATTCCCAGGGTGTCCTCTACCTCCACCTTCCGTGCCCCGTTTCTATCACCAGCTTCTCGGCCCTCCTCCACTCTTTGGAGCCCCCCTTCCTATCCATTCCTTAGTGGCGCTGGTCCTGACTCACCGTCGGGTTCTTCAACCGCGCTCGCCCTCAGCCTTGCCAAGAGTAAACCGCCAGGTCCAAGTACCAAGATTCCCGGCAAACTCACCAAAGAAGATAAGCCATGGATGGTCAAAAAAGCCGGAAAAGAGCGTGCCGCTTGGTGGATCACTGTCTTTTGCTTCTTCCTCGGCGTCGGAGGAGCTGCTGTCCTAGTCTGGCGCGGCATTGCTGATGTCGAGTTGCTGAGTGACAGCGAACTTTGTTCAGTTCTCGACGAAGATTGGAGCAATGGCATATCGGACGATAATTGGGCCCGCGACGTCCAGCTTGGAGGCTTTGGGTATGCTGTGATCCTACCTTTCGACGTACCCACGCTCACCTTTTCTCCTCAGTAACGGCGAGTTCCAGATCTGTACAGCCGACTCCAAGAATTCGTACATCCAGGACAACCAGCTTTACATCATGCCGACTCTCACCTCTGACGACATTGGTAAAGACTCGGTCTTGGACGGGTTCACGTACAAAGTCGACTCTTGCAGCACCAATAACGCTTCGGCCTGTACAGCCAAGTCATCCAAGAGCGGGCACACCGTTATCAACCCTGTCATGAGCGCGCGCCTCACTACGAAAGGCAAACACACGATTAAGTACGGCAAGGTCGAAGTTCGTGCAAAGCTTCCCCGCGGTGATTGGCTCTGGCCCGCTATCTGGATGCTTCCTCAGGATGACTCCGTCTACGGCCAGTGGCCAATGGGAGGCGAGATAGATATTATGGAGGCGCGAGGCAATGGGCCCGATTACGGCGCACAAGGGTACAACTTCGTTCGAGCTTCTCTGAATTACGGACCCATGGCTAGTCTCATCACCAAAATCTATGGCTGGTGGCAAGTGAAGCGTGGTGGCTACAATGAAGGCTTCCATACGTACACTCTAGAGTGGAGCAAGGATTGGATGAGGATATACGTCGACAGCCGTTTGCACGCTATGCTTGATCTCGGCGTGAGGAAGGAGAAGCAGAGCTTTTTCGAACGGGGAAATTACCCGGAGACAGCGCAGAATGGGAGTTCAGAAGTCGTGGTGCCCAATCCCTGGGAGTTCGGGAGCTGGATGGCGCCGTACGATCAGGACTTTTACCTGATCATTAATGTGGCGGCGGGTGGGACGAGTGGCTGGTTCCCCGATGGGGTAGGAGACAAGCCGTGGCACGACGGCTCATCGTCCGCTATGTACGATTTTGCTAATAAGCAGGATACGTGGAGCGCGACATGGCCAACGAATCCAGATGACAGAGCTTTCCGAATGTGAGTTCGAGCTTGTTCGATCTGCGTCGGGTACTGATCTATTCATTCAGTGACTCCGTCAAGATGTGGAAGTTAAAAGATGGCTCGTGTTAGGATTATCACTCTCGTTAACTTTCGTTGTTGTTTTGCTTTCTGGTATACCCGCTGCGCTCCCTTTCGATATCCAAACCTCATCCTAAAAACTCTGGACTGACTCATCGAACGTTTTTATACAAGTACTTTTTGTAGCTACGTGTAACTGAATTTATAGATGCTCCTCATACATGTATTCAACGTACAATTGACTATATCGGTATTCAAATACATTTCTCTCCCGAGAACGAGGAAGTCAGAAGGTCTGCGATTTTTGATTAACCCCCTCGTAACAGTCCAGTCTACAGGACTATGAAACCTTCACTGGCGGTGCGACGATGCGAAACCTCATTCGCCCCTTCGTCCACCATGTAATTAACAAAAAAGGTCACGCCACGTGGTATGTGTCACGCTTAGCTTCCTTCCATTAACCATTTCGCCTCCGCGGGGTCATACAAACGGTGTTGTGAATCAGCCGATGGCTCTAGCAACAACCCCATTGTACAATTACGGGGAGGGGATCCTTATCACTTTCAGTACTCGAGCACATATAAGCTTTCAAATCTCATCGTGCCTCCATTCGAGGACCTGCGCGTCAAAGCAGTAGCCTTCAGCTAAGATTTTGCGAGGAATGCGACGATCTACTCGGCTCATGGTTGGAAGGCGAGTTGAACTGTTCGCCTTTTCTCGTTCATGCTGGCCGCCATCAGGAAGCGGTGGAAGCGCTGCAACAGATCTCCAGTTTCAATGGTGCGCCACTTACGTTGGATCTTGACGACGTGGAATATGTACCCGCGCGTACTTACTTATTATTCTTTTCGCGAGCGCAAGCGAGCAATTTAGAGTTCGTGAGCCGGTCTAGATGAAGACATGCACGTCGGCCACACTTTTTTTGTGGATGGCGAGCAGCCCCTTCATATCTCCTTCGTTCGTCTGCGAAATTGTAGAGGCGTGAGGCTTTGGTGCGTATATATCAATCAGGCTGCCACGTTGCGACTATGTCTGTGCCGGAGCTAAATCATCTCTACCGCCATGCTTCCCGTTCAACGCCAACTTGCACACTTCCTCACAAGTCTGGATGCACACATTTCACGCGCGAAGACAACGTGTTCTCTTCGCCGAGCCAACACATCTATTGCACGGCTTCGTTCATACTAGCATAGCCACACTCACTGGTTTCTTTATGGCGTAGACGCTCTTGCTGGCGCTCAGCATCTTACAGCTCTATTTTAGTCTCGCGTGTAGAGAACGTGACGCGGGTTGTGATCGCGACAGCACCTATGAGCGGCGACTAACGGTACAACGATCAACATTACTATGGGCAGGGCAAAGTGACGAAGAATCTGTTCGAACTTGGATTACCAAACGCACTGCACGAAAGTACAGTAGATATAAGTTCAGCGAATACATTGCGCGTTGCAGTCTACCAATCGACTCTTCCGTACGGTGTCTCTAGAATCGGGTGACATGCAACCTTCAGCGTCGTTAAGATCTCTTTCTTCACGTCGTCGTCGCTCAAGCCCTCAAATGGTAATCCCCTACCTACAGAAACTTCATCAAACCCTCTCTCACGGAGCATTTCCACCACATCCCATTCGTTTACCTCATGATTCCACACCAAGTGGAGTGATTTCAGATTGGGAAGAAATGCCGCATCTCTCATCTGGAGGATGAATGCTGGAGAAAGGGAGTAATTTGGGGCGATGGTCGTAAAGTTGGGTTCCTGGATAATGAGGGCGTGTAGTGTTCCATGTACTGGTTCTAGCAACTCGAGCAGGCCGGCGGTACGGATGGGAACGCCTAGTAGACGCAACGTCTCGAGGGAAGAGCCTTCTACGAAACGAATGAGTCCCTGCCCAGGGTTGAAGTGGTACTGAACATCAGGGAACATGTACTCGACGCTCAGCTCCTTAAAAGTGGGAATGGTGCATATGGTGCGGTTGAACGATTCAAGAAGGTGTCCCTGTGTGATGTAGTGGATGTAGAGTGTGAAGGAGGTGAGGTGACTCAACCCGTGAAGTATGCGCTGCAGCCTAACGGAATCTCCATGTCGATCGCCAATGATGCAAATTGCTTCAATATTAGGAAATGTCGCGGCGAGTCCATCAAAAAGACGCCCGCTGTAATCCCGCACTCGACGCGTCCACAAGTTCCTAGATGCAACAACGCTGCTTGAGACGTCGTGTTCTGTCGCCATGTGAATTCGTCGTATGCGGGGAGCATCTAACAGGACGGCATCAAAAACGGCAGAACCAGCCTATTGCCGCGCATATAGGCCTATATTCTTCAAGACCGGCAGTGATGAGCCTCGCAACAAAGAAACTATGAGTTCGTCGGGATATCCGCCTCCACCGCTGATACCGCCATGAAACTCGATGTCTCTGCAACGATGGAGCTCAGACCGGATGAGGGGGACGCTCGGCGACCGTGCTACTGGCTGGAATCGGTCGGGTTGCGGCCGACTCGGAAAGACAAGTGCCATGATGGACACAAAAAAGATGAGAGTGATCTCCAGCGCACCAGAAATCCGAAGATAGTGGGAAATAATCTCGCTCTGAACGCGACGGACGTACCACCGCGTTTCGCCGTAGCAGATTGTTGTCTGCCTTGATAAAGAGAGTATGATGTCAGACCATAGTTTGGGATTGGCATGCGCAACCTTCCGCAGGTAAGACGAGATGTGGGTGAAGTGGAGAGGAAATGCAAGAAAAAGAGATCTGCAATGATAATTGAGGCAGTTTTCAAACACTTCGTCCCAGATATCGGCTGGAATGGTAGATGGAATCATGGTTATGTAGATGAATAGATCAGAGGCATCGTTGTCTCGGACCTGTCGTTCCAGGCGGAGTTTCAAGTTGCCGGTGATTGCCGCTCTGCAAGCTTTCCAAGTGTGGCGTATTAGGCAAAGCACAAACAGAGCATAGCAGTTTCGCGAAAACGCCGTAGGAAATTGACGGGTAGCACGCTTGAGGACACAATTTGCCCTATCAAAACGGCTCAGGTCTCATCGGATTTTGGATGGCATTCCGGGACGCAAGGAAAGATGATGAAGAACTTCGAAGTCGATAGACCAGAACGAGAATGAACCCGGGTCCCTTTGACCTTCCCGCTCGCTTATCATTGGCTGCTCCTACTTTTTTGGGTTTCTCCCGAGTGCCAGCTCTCTCCACTCCTTCCTTTCGCCTGTTCGTTGAAATCCTATTGATAGCCGTCAATCGCACCTTCTTCTTGCCCCTCTGTACCCATCCTTTGGGTCTTCCCAAACGAGATTATCGCCTCTTTCAGAATGACCGCCAAAATTAGTATACAGCTGACTTTCATTGGGGAAGCTCAGTGCGACTAGTAGGTGATAACGATTGTAGGAGACTTTGTACATTTGGGAATTATGATTAGGAGGCTAAGAGGGTGTGTGCTAAGGGATACAACATTTGCAGTTTCGGTCTTCTAAATATTAAAAATCATAACGAGATCAGAGCGCGAAGGAGATTCTACGATACATAGCAGAAAACATGAACTTGAATTATTGAGTGCTCGACGAATTATCTGCAATGAGGTTCAGAGAGGGATTCCTTGCTGTATAGGAAAGAAGACTCACTGTAGACGTGATGGTACTGATCAGGCATGAACATACTATGAAGGTGGTCTTGGTTCGGCTGCGGAACTGGGGGCGGAGCGGGAGGATATGCATTCCCTCCAACCAAAGGCGGATATGAGGAGTAGTCATTCCAGTACTGCGGGTACCGGGGATGATGCTCGGACCCATGCGTACTGTGTCGCCGGTCCAGATTCAGCCCGGTACTATATACCTGCGGTAGGCCCGACGTTGATACCGGGTAGTTGCTTGGATTCTCTCCCTGCCACGGACGTTCGTACGGGGGGAAATATGTCGCTGGTGACTGTGAGGATCCTGTGGCGCTGTACTGTATGTCGATAGCACCAGTGGGCGTATATACGGATGCAGGGGCGCCGGATGGTGGATAATTGCTTCGCATCGGAAAATTCTGCGAGGCGCGACGACTTGGCGGGTTTTCCATTATAGTGTCGTTCAAAGGATGTTCCGCCGTACGTTTGAATCGCTCCGGTGCTGGAAGCCCAGCTTTTGTGGCGTCATACTGAACTTTGGCGCCTTGAAGAAGGTCTCGTGCACGACTCGCACTCGGCCAAGTGGTCTCCATCTCACCCAGAATCTCCATGCATTTGGACAGACGGAATGACACTTGCGGATTGCCGTGATACGCGGACACTACGTTGGCTAAGTGGGGGGAAAAGTATGGGAAGAGATAACTCACTGCTCGCAACGTGCATGATGCTGGCTGTAAAAACGTAGTAACACAAAAAGACTGGCGCGCCGCTCAATGGATAATTCTCCATGTAAAGCGTTGCTAGGAGAATGTTGATTTGCTTTCTTGAACAGCGCATTGAGGAATGACTTACCGATGGAAGTAATGTGGTTAGCCGCACTAACGCATAGTTCGTAACTTTTTTGTGCGCCTTTACGGGATTGTTCGTCAGTAGGCCTAGAGAATGTGCGGTTAGCTAATAGATACGAAATCTGTCGCTGATAAACGCACTGTTTGTGACCAATGCGTATGCTGTAGAATGATCAGTCCATCAAGTACAACGCAAATCGCGAGAAATACATACAAAGGTCTATGCAATAGGAGCACGGCACACCAGTATTGCATATGCAGAGTTAGGACATGGGGAAGGGGAACAGGATACTTCGATGATCCTGGATCATGCTGAAGGTGCTCGGGCAGTTCAACAAGCCATTTGTCTAGGATACCCTCTAAGAACACGGACTCGCCGTGCCGACTGGAGACAGGGCGAACGGCATAGATAGCCTGAATTATCATGCTGATGATCCCGGCTACAATCCAATCAGTACACAGCGTCTGGACAATTTAAGAAGCTCACATAAGGTGGCGCTCGCATTGAAACAAGAAATGATACGACTTGGCCGGGGCTGTAATTCACGGGAATCGCGTCGCGATAAGCTTTGATGTGTCCATTCCTCATGCTCCTCCGCCTAGATGACAGAAATGTTTAACAACGACCCAAGGTCACGGAATCGAGCAGCTCACATCTTGCACTGTAGGAAGGAGGGTGTCAAAATCCCGCTCGAAGATAGACAATGGACGGCCTGACTAAGTTAGAGTATTTCGTCAAGGAAAGGAAAGGAGCATACCTATATACGAAGAAACATACTTATCCATCACCACACACGAATACCATATTCGCCTGCGAGTCTGAAGTTCCCACTCGCTGAACAACCTTCCCCCAAGTTCCTGCCTCGCCCATCCGTCTGCACTCCGGTGCATCCCCAGGTCCTGCGCCATACGGATAGCCATTCCAATGTACGTCCATGCCTGTGCCATGGCACCGATTCCGATCTCTCGATACCCCATAAGCAGCAGTGCCTGGCACGTCGTCGGACGCGAACTGGCATGGATACTCTCCATATGTCGTTTCGCCTGATCAAGGTAATCATCCCCTGCCTCCCACATCATTGAGCGATCTGTGGGAGGAGGCTTGGCAGGATCAGACGAATATCGCGCAGCAATGGAGAACATGACCAGGAGAAGGACAGGGGGGACCCGTCGTGGACGACGGTTGAATGGAGATGCCGATGACGAACGAGGAGATACTCCTTCATTGGCAGGCGATTCGGCACTACCAAATCATTTAGCCAGAGAACATTCGTCGTTCATGTTCAAGCACTCACCCAGCACGAAAAGCTTCGCGGAACGCCTGCTTATGAATGACTGGTAAAAATGGATGAACGTGAGCAAAGTACAAATCGAGTAGGTGCTCTTGAGTAGTCAATGACGGTAGACCGTCGGAAGAAAAATCATCCTCGGATGTCTGCTTGGAGAGGCCTGATTGGAGCGCAGGCCAAACTCGGGCTTTAGGAAATCGCCTGTCATAACGCATAAATCGTTGAGCCTAGCCATCCGGCGGTATATAAAGGATGGACACTGACCAGATACCACCTTCATTCCTACTGTCGTAGCGAGCTTTACCGTGCAACAGGTATAGACCGCTTGCTTTGCCATGGTACCGTACTTCTTCGTCCTCATTCAGACTTAACTGACCAAGTGCCCCAGTCAAATCTTCTTCATCACTTTCGGAGCTACACGATCCGGCTGGGCTTACGCTTCTCTTTGACCCCGAGCTCTGTTCAAAGTCGCTCGTCGTTCGGCGCAGAGATGGACCGAGTTGATCTATAGCCTGCCGAGGTGGCGATGTATAGCCCAGAGAGTTGTGTCCAGGACCGGGAGGAAAGGTCGCGGACGGAGGCGCCGAAGATGGATGGCCAGGATAAGGAACTTCGACGTTGTCGATACGCCGTCTCAGTCGACGGCCAGGTGAGTGACTTCCGTCGCTAGAAGACATAGGATCTTGTTGATAAGAAGGGGCCCGATTCATGGGAACGGTGGTCATTATCGAGGACAAGGTTCGACCAGCACGAGCCTGGTTGGACGTCTCTGGTGCGCCTGACGTATCGGTACCATAACGCGCTGATGCATCCCTTGCGAGAAGATTGAGCATATGCGTAACTCTATCCTGCCATTCATTGGACGGACTGGATTAAAACAAATCATACGCGAGCAAAGATTAGTACTTGGGATTTGATCCTGACCCAAGTGAAAGACGTACTGTGTAGATAAAAGTTCGACTTTGTCGTCGGACTTGTGCGTAGACAGATCCGCTGTGAGATGCCTAGTCTTTGAGGATCCAGAACCTTTTTCTTCGTTTCCCTTTCGTCCTTTCACACCATATGGCGAATTGTCTACTCGACTAATGATCTCCCTCGCTAATGGATCCTGTGATGTAATTGGTTAGACACGGCTATTGGAGGACTTAGGCGGAGGACAAGCAAGCACCGCGAAGAAAAGAGGTCATAGGAACCAGTGAAATGGGGAAAGAAGAAACGCTTTGAATGCGAGTGATGTAAACTTAGTCAACGATGGCCAAGATAGCACACATGAGGTGCTTGGAAAACATACGGAGTGATGCGCCGACACCCCCGAAAATACGGAACAAAGCAAAACGCAACGTACCTGGGCAAGGTCTTGAAGAAGGGTCTGTGCTCTTTGGTCCGCGGATGAAATCATGATTCCCAGAAGAGCCTCCGTCTGATGCAAACGCGCTTCAATGGCGTCAATGTATCCTTTCGGTGGACCTCTCTTGCGCGAGGGACCCAGAAATGTGCACGCTGTAAAAAACCGTCAGCCCAAATTGTGATGGCGACTCCGGTTGAGATGCAGGGCCATCATGGCGAGTGCCAAAAAAGGCATGAAAGAATCCTTTTCCGTCACATCAGATGGAACGGACGCGAAGGTGGCGGACTGCGCCATGGACGGACGAAATGACGACTCACGAGTACCGAGCATAACACAGCTCCTGCAAGGCTCGTCCGGCGACGCCCGCTCGCACTTGCACTTTGATTTCCGACACTGGTCGCAGGCTAAAAGGAAAGAGTAACATTGTTCCGAATCAACTTATTGTTCCGCGACCGACCCAGACGTTGGCGCACCTTTGCTGCTTCGACGCCGTATTGGCTTGTCCCCGCCGCCGCCTGAGAGTGAACCGAGCCCGCTTCCGCCCATTGACGGCAGATCCATGAGTTCTCCGACTCGTCGTAGTCATCGTTGAATGACATGGCGTGTTCGAGATCAATGTTGTACTTTCCGTGGGCGTCCATCTGTCCGGAGGTCTCGTTGTGCGCGCCGCTGGGCGACCAGGATGTGCTGATTGGCGGAATAAGTCCGTACGCGACCGAAGGCGTGTTCTGGCCAAAGCGATAGACAGCGGGCGGCTCTGAAGGGTGACGGGAGGATGAGTGCGACGAGCCGTTGGGTGGCGATGGTTGAGGGACCAAGCCAAAGCGAAAGGATTGGGTAGAGGTATTAGATGCCGGTAATAAATCCGGTGATGGGGAGGATTCTGTCTTCACAGGGACCTGCAAAGGCAAAACAGAATCGGGATGGTCAGGACGATCTGCAACAAAGTAGGACGGGTCCGCTCCGAGAAAGACACTCATCCCTAGCCAAGCGCCAACTTGGGAGGGAAGTCGGTGTGTGGCGGGGGGAACGGATGTCAACGTCGGAAAGCAGAAAGACTTACAGAGCGTCGGACAAACCCATAAATTCGAAACCTGAATTTCTGAGATCGATTGAAAGGGATCTCATTTCGTTAGGGAAAATATCATAAAAACATGCGAAAACATCAAATTCCAAATTCAAACCAACTGCCTTCCGCTTCAGGCAACGGGGCGGCCGGTCCTATGGCCCGCAGTGCTGCAAGTCCAATCAGCTTTCCTTTTCTGGTCTACCGACTCCTTCTCCAGCCCACTTGGATCCCCAACCAGTTATCGATTCGGGGCGTATCCTCGCGCGAAACGCGTGAGCAAGTCAGCTTTCCTCGTCCCGCGATCGTCTGCCTGATCGTAAACGAATTACAAAGCTTCCTTTCCACGTTTCTAGCGCGCTGTTCATACGCGTCCTCCTCTGAAATTCTGCTGAGGCGGACAGACCCTATCTTCCAAAACGCCTTGTACTCCTCGCGATTTTCGCCTCCGGATTTGAAGAATCAATGACCTTGGACCTCTACCTTTACTTCTTCACCCTATTTACTATTCTCGAGCTAGCCGTCAGCCCAGCAACGAACTCGTAAATTTTCTCTCGGGTGTCGGTCGTTCAGGAACTTGATGTTATTAGACGTCATTCCGTTCCTATCTAGTATCTACGACGTATAACTCGGGTTCTTCCCTGGTCTTCAGTGTTATTCCTGGGCTCCTGTGGCACATGTTCTCGAGAACCAAGCGGCTGCAGGAGGTAGAATTTGGTACGTGGAAAACAGAACGGATCGTTGAACTCGCTGAACGTGGTTCTCAGCTCCGTCGCAATACATCATATCACTCAAATCCCCGAATGCCGATCAAAAGCCTCCGTCCCCGGAGGCCTGTTGTGGTCGAACGACGAATATGTACATAAAATCCGGTACGGTACAACTGTAACCCAATGTCATGATCAATCACCTCATCGCACCGCATGTGTTCACCTTTCTGACCCTAATGAGTTACCTCTTCTGACCTGGACCCTCTTGGACTGAGGGGCGGACTGTCGGCCGCCTCCGCAGAACATTGGAGTCGCTATAGGCTATAGCATCGCGATCGACGATTATGGATCCCATGCTGCTCAATAGCCGCGACTTGAACATGAGGACGATACCGCTTGTACGGAATATCAACAACACCCTGCTGCAAATCGCGCTGAGATGGATTCGCATCGAATAACTGTTCGCTTGGCAGACAAGAACTACAAGCATACAACTAAAATAACAACTACCAGGATATAGATACTGAGAAGTAATAGGACAGAATAAGACAAGGTCAAGCAAAAATATGGTGCTATGAACCGTCAACTAGCTGCGGGACGCGAGGCGGTAGAGCCATTCTCGGAGGCGGGGAGGAAAGCATGCGGTCCTTCTCCCTGAGTTCATTCATTCTCATCCCATTCTTAGGATCCACAGGCGGCCGACCATCTAGCGGCGGCAGCAATTTCTTTGGAGGAGGCAGGTCATCTCGATACCGGTTCGGCGACGTGGGAGGCGGTAATGTTCTTGTTTGTGGAGATACTGACAGCGGATTTGGAAGAGGAGGACGCGACGAACTCGATGAAGCCGGTGGGTACCTGTGGCTCGATGACTCACGATACCCATCCGGAACACTCCAAGAAGCTCTTGGTGAATTCGTGCGATGGGGTGGCGCACCCATCGCAAATGGAACAGCTGCTGGACGGTCTCGCTCGTCAGGCAATGTCATCGGCCGACGTGGAGGTGGCTCATCTCCCTTCCACGCAGATGACTTTGAAGCGGAAAGATTTATGATCTCGGCATTTGGGCGGCTGTGTGGTCGCTCGTATTCGCGAGCGGCTCGAGGACTCAAGGATGGACCTGCAGAGGATGGCCCCATCCCCGTATGATGATGATGAACGACGTGATGATGATGAGGGCGATGGTGATGGTGAGGATGGACTGGGTTTCCATGTGAGTGAGAAGGATGCCTATGCATCATCTGCTGTTGCTGCTGCGCCATGAGACTTTCATCGCGTTCACGGTCACGATCAAGCTGTCGATAATGTTCACGTTCACGTTCTCGTCGGTCGTATTCCTTGTCTCGAGCCTCTCTGGCCTCACGTTCCCGGTGCTCACGTTCTCTGTGTTCGCGTTCTCTGTGTTCGCGTTCTCGTCGCTCGTCCTCCTGCCGGCTATCAGTGATCCAGTCAGCCGGTGGTCCTTTTGAAGGGCCTCCCAAATTGAACATGGGCATCCCCATTCCAGCGCCCATCCATTGACCGGTGCCTTTACCGGCGAAAGTACTTGGTGCTGGTGACATGGATGACCTACGCGACGATCCCGGCCCGTGGAACCCTGGAGGCGGCGGTTGAGTAGTCGATCCGTAATGCGAATGCGGCCCTGCTATATCTGGATCCATAGGCGCAAACGGTGAGGGTCCATGGATACTATTGCCTGGAGGATTGTGTATCGAGGAAGGATTCGATGCCGGTCCCGGATGATGATGGTGGTGAGTGCGACCTCCGGCTGAATGGCTATTGCTGTTGAATGGGAAAGGTGGGACAACGGATGAGGACCGTTTTGGAGGCCTGGTGGCGGGGGTTGAGGTAAATGGTGCGCATACCCGGGAGGAGGTGGCATCCTGTCTCGAGGAAAACTATCCGGAGGAAACGAGTCATACATGGGCCCACCCATCGGCAAACCATTCAGGTGAGAACCTGACGGCATGCGGGGCTCGTATGCTGGACGGCGAAGGGAATATAGGAATTCTAGATCACTGTTGACTTCGGAATTGGAGAGAGTGGACAGTTCAGGGTAAACGTTGCGTGGAGGGGCGTCAGTGAGCTTCCTACGTTTACTTGCGCGATCGGAGAAGGGGAAGGAATCGGCAATCTCTCGCAGAGTTGGTGCAGGAGGCACGTCCACTGGAGGATGGGGTATCCTCCGAACTAGACATAGCAATAAGGATAAGGATATGTATGGGGGAAACGAACAAGACAGACCTGGTTGCGGGCGTTCAACAGCTCTACGTTCTCGTTCTAACTTTCTCTTCTTTCGGTTGTTTTCGGCAATCATGTCGGTTTGGAGTTGATCGCGCTCATGCTGACGTTGGTTGTTAGAGAGAATACCGAAGGGCAAACGCGTCAAGATACATACCTGCCACCAACTCCATGTGCCATCTTCATTTACGCGTCGTTTCTTTTGTATCGTTGCAATTTCCAATTCACGTTTACGCGACGCGAGCTCTATACGCTTGTCACGCCTCGCAGAAAGCTCTTTCTGATAGTGCAGAAGTTCGGGATGTGTCCCTAAATCTCTTTTCAGTAGGTAAAAAGTTTGAATTTGGATAAAACACGTACCGTCAGTAATAAGACTCTCTTCCCAAGCCAACTGCTCCATTCGCTCGACATAGAGTGTCTCTCGAAGACGCCCAAATTTGAACTCGATCGAGGCAAGTACGTCGAGCGCCTCTGCGCGGTGGGCCGGAAGCAGCTCAGACTCCATCTCGTTGCCCATATCATCGTCGGGCGTCACGTCGGCGTCGACCTCCATATCTTGATCGGGCTCCATTTCGACTTGGATACGCATCTGCGGCTTCTGCTTTCCTCTGCCTTTGCCCCGTCGTCGCTTGGGAGGTGGCGCCTCTTCCTCGACTGCCAATTCGTCAATTTCCTCTTCCTCTTCCTCCTCCTCGTTGTCGATTGGAGGTTCAATAGTGGGTGCGGAAGCAAGTAGAGAAGTTGTGGCGGGTGTCTTGGGTACTAGAGCAGGTGACGGAGACCTGGATGACGCTGGTGTCTGCGAGCGCGACGAGGCTACGGATGATGTTGGCGACGCGGGGTCAACGACCGCTGAGCCCGCCATAATGGACGAAGCCGAAGCAGCCGCGACAATGGGAGCGACGGCGGCAGTAAGAGGAGCGGTAACGTCGACGTCCTCGTCGGCATCGTCGTCGCCGACAGCCTTGGGATCGTCGTCATCGTCATCGTCCTCCTCTTCTTCCTCTTCCTTGGGCTGTTCGTCCTCAGACTCGGTGTCGTTGTCATCGGGATCGACGCCCGGCCCGGCAGCCTCGTCGTCGGAAGCTTCATCGTCGCTGTTCACGAGCTCGTCGTCAGCGGCAGGTTTCGCGGCTGGGAGCTCTGTCTCTGTAGCGGCCTCTGCCATAGCCAGTAAGCCGGCAAGGGCCAGCGCGGGCGGCACGTCAACACCCGTCAGCGGCATGTCGCGGGCGGCGGCAGAGTCGGGAGACTGGTGAGCAGATGGTGGTGGTAAAGATATAGAATGATCGAGCTCATCATCCGCCACAATGGGCAAAAGTCGCTGCTCAGCGTCGGCGCCGTCGACGAGCTCGTCTTCGCCCTCCTCCTCCTCCATAGCTGTCGGAGCACCGTTGCGCTCTTCCTCTTCTTCCTCTTCTGCAGCACTGGTGGTTCGGTTTCCAGTATCGGCCCATCCCCACATTCTGGGAGGCACCAGGCTGCTGCGTTTGCGTGCTCGACGCGAACCACCGCCTCGGCGGCTGCCTGCATTGTTTCTGCCTCGTTTACCGCCACGGCTTGAACCGGAAGCGTGCGGCTCGTTGTCCTGCTCGTCCTCTGTCAATTCTGAAAGCTCTGAATCACCATCCAGCCCTGCGCTGTTGGGCTCGGCTTTCGAGACAGCGTCTGGAGGCGGAGATGGCGACGGAGACGGGGAGCTCAGCGAGTCCAGCGACGTAGAGGAGCCCGGCATGACGGACGACGACGGTGAAAACGAGGAACAAATGGAACTGGTGTGGCTCGTGCGCGAGAACCAAGATTAGGTTTCCTTCGGTTATCTTATCTTTTTTTCCCACGCAAAAATACAGCAGCACGTTTCATTCAGACTCCAATCTATTCTACTGGCAAACGCCGCTTTCTGCTTGTGAATGTATTTTCATGTCGAAATTAGAGATATATGATCCAATTTGAGCACTCGTCACAATTGGCATACATGCTCTATCAAGCGTATGCAGGCCTAAGGCTTTTCGCAGGCGACAGTGGATGAGGAGAACCTCGCTTTTTGGCAAAATCGTACACATTACGCGGTCATACCCAATTGGCAAATGCAGTTAGGATTATCCAACATAACCAAAAGCAACCTATGAAAGTCTGCTTTAGCTGGAGGATTGCCGGATTTGAGCTTATGATGGGTTATTGCACTAATTGTCGAAGCTGAATCTTTGGCAAGCTTTTCTGAGCGCGTTGTTAGCCCAGAAAAGCAGCGAACAGTTCAATGTTCACCGGAGACTACGATGAAATAGACGGCTTTGGTGAGCTCATCCGAGCTGAGCCAGGCTTTCATTGATGCCAGTGTTTTTCCCAGAAAAGCCAAAATTCGGCGAGCTGGGGTATTCCAAGTTTCTGTCCGGTTGATTCGCCGGGCTTTTCCTGATGTAGCCATGAGCAGTTGTGCATTTAGGAAACGCGACAGCAGTGATGGCGACAACGTGAAAAGTTTTCTTCCTGACATATGCCATTTTATTGCACATCATAGATTGAGCACGAGCCTTTCCGAAAGCCGTTCTGACTGTAAGCAGTCATGTTTTCCTAGCATGACAATCATCTTCAGCAGAAACTGCTCCAAAGGGTGAGTTAGTTCAAACACTTGCCAACGAACTTATTTAACTCACGAACGAACGACGTCGAAACGTCCACCCGCTGGCCGTCATATACAAATGGTTCTTGATGTCGTTGGGCGAACGACGTCACCCCGACATACACTAGACAATATCGCGATCAAGCACGTCTGGTCGACACATTGTCGATCTGGGGAATGAAAATTTATGAGGAAAAGAGGGACATACTGTGGACAAAGCCGAGTTCTAGGCAGCCCAAGACGCTTGTAGTTCATTACTGTCAGTGAATCGTTGCGATAGATAGCCTCAAGTCGCGACCTACCAAAAGTGATCCCGCTTGGGCGAAGGCGCGTCCAGCAGACCACGGACAAGAAAGAACTGAGCGGCAAAAAACACGGAAGACTGGCGGGGTTCACCTTCAGGATGCATATCTGGAGAGACGTAACGCGCAGTCAAACACCCATGAACGAGAACGAACTCATCTGTCCCCAGAACACAAGC